>JADBJO010014435.1:41729-47702 GCA_016801955.1 Conus betulinus | reverse complement strand
GCCGTGACCCATGTTTTCTATTCAAGGCAGCTACATCAGCTGTGCTCTTGCATGTTTCTCAGCAATGCGGCTCCGTTAGCCGTGACCCATGTTTTCTCTATTCAATGCAGCTACATCAGCTGTGCTCTTGCATGTGTTTCTCACCAATGCGGCTCCATTAGCCGTGACCCTATGTTTCCTACTCAATGCAGCTACATCAGCTGTGCTCTTGCATGTTTCTCAGCAATGCGGCTATATTAGCCGTGACCTATTTTTCCTACTCAATGCAGCTACATCAGCTGTGCTCTTGCATGTGTTTCTCAGCAATGCGGCTATACTAATCGTGACCTATGTTTTCTATTCAATGCAGCTACATCAGCTGTGCTTGCATGTTTCTCAGCAATGCGGCTCCATTCGCCGTGACCCGTGTTTTCTATTCAATGCAGCTACATCAGCTGTGCTCTTGCATGTTCTCAGCAATGCGGCCCCATTAGCCGTGACCCATGTTTTCTATTCAATGCAGCTACATCAGCTGTGCTCTTGCATGTTTCTCAGCAATGCGGCTCCGTTAGCCATGACCCATGTTTTCTATTCAATGCAGCTACATCAGCTGTGCTCTTGCATGTGTTCTCAGCAATGCGGCTCCATTTGCCGTGACCCATGTTTTCTATTCAATGCAGCTACATCAGCTGTGCTCTTGCATGTTTATCGCCAATGCGGCTAGATTAGTCGTGACCTATGTTTTCCACACAATTCAGCTACATCAGCTATGATCTTGCATGTTATCAGCAATGCGGCTATATTAATCGTGACCCATGTTTTCTATTCAATGCAGCTACATCACCTGTGCTCTTGCATGTTTCTTAGCAATGCGGCTCCATTCGCCGTGACCTATGTTATGTTTTCCATTCAATGCAGCTACATCAGCTGTGCCCTTGCATGTTTATCAGCAATGCGGCTATATTAGCCCGTGACCTATGTTTTCCACTCAATGCAGCTACATCAGCGGTGATCTTGCTGTGTCCTTGCATGTTTTATCAGCAATGCGGCTATATTAATTGTGACCTATGTTTTCCCGTGATCTTGCGGCTACACCTGTAAATGAAAGTAAAAACAGTCTAGAAGTCTATCCAGACGCTCACACCTCATGCAGACAGGTCAGTCCACGACCACCACCCCCCCTCCCCCCACCACGCCCCCTTGCTGGACTTCAACCCTCTTTCACTCCTCCTCTTTCCCCTACCATTCCTGCTGCCCGTGTCACGCCGCGAGCAGGCCGCGCTCCCCTCTCGCGCGCTGACTAACACGTCGCTGGCCACTCGCACACAGTGCAGAGTACACACTAGGCTAGCTCGTCCCACGATGGTAACCAGTCAGCTGAACACACTCTTGAGATCGCACAGCACGACTCAATATAACGACGAATGTGGTCGGCAATTCCATCACTATCATCATCTCACCTTCATGCTCGAGTGAGTCGCTGAATAAAAGATTATTATCTTTGTCAAAAATGATTAGCAGAGCCCGCTCAGCTGTGTAAGTACGTTGATTTGGTCGCTACGCTCGTCGAAGGTTGCGCCGCCATCTTTGCAAGCGAGACAAAGCGCTGGCTGGTCATCCAGTCGGTGATGAGGAAAAATGGTCTTGGGTCTCCCCCTCACATGTGGTCATTGGCATATCATTTTAATACTGCAGACATATAAGGCTTACTACACACTCTATTTCAGTCCTTTGATAGGAATAGTAACGAATGAAAATTCAAGACAAATGCATGACGTCAGTGGACGGCCCATAGGCACTGGAAGTACAATTTTACTACGGCGTCAGCTGACGGCTTAAAGGCACTCAACGGGTTTTAATTGTCACCTATGTTTCTGTGATCTTGCATGTTCATCAGCAACGCGGCTGTATTAATTGTGACCTATGTTTTTTTCACTCAATGCAGCTACATCTGCTGTGATCTGCCATGTCTCTCAGCAATGCAGCCATATTAGCCAGGATCCAGGTTTTCTACTCAAGGCATGACTGTTTTTTTTCCGCAAGGCAGCTACATCAGCGTGAAAAATGCACATTTTGCAGCAATGCAGCTACATCAACCATGACTGTCTCAACAATTTTTCCTCTCTGGTACACATCAGCTGTGTTTGGCTGGTTTATTTATATATATATAAACTTTGCATCTTTTTTCAGCAATGTGGCCATGACACTGGTTTGCAGGTTTCTCAGCAAGTCTCCCTCAACGATCTTTCCTCAGTGCGACTACATCAGTTGTGTCTAAGCATGTTTATATATGTAACTTTGCATGTTTTCCAGCAATGCGGCCACATGTTATATACATATATATATAGATATATATATATATAACTTTGCTGGTTTTCCAGCAATGCGGCTACGTGAGCCGTGGCTATGTCTTGCGAGTTTCTCAGAAAATCTTCCTCAATGCAGCCACCCAGGATGTGTTTTTTTTGCAGGTTTTCTCACCAATTCGGCTATTTCAGTGGTGATGATGACCAGCTGTATAACTCTGCAAGCTCCTCAACAGTGCGGCTACATTACCCGTGACAAGGGTTACAGGCTTCTCAGCAATTTTTCAGCAATGCGGCTGTATCAGTTGTGTGTTTGCATGTTCTCTCGGCAAAGGTGATGATGTTAGCCACGACTAGGACTGTTCCTCCACAATCCAGCGATATTAGTTGTGACTTTTGGCCAGTACGCGTGCAGTTCTGACCCGTGTTGATTGATCCCATTCCATTCCACAGGGCAATAGAAGTACACACACGGTAGCCCCCTTTTCGTGTCCGAAGATTGGGTATTTTACAGATGCCAAAGACAAGACCGCAGCGACGCTGAAGGCCTGCGCTGACAGCGAGTGAGGCAGCACATCGACGATGGCCGACCCGGCACAACAGGTGGCAGCCACACCCACGACGACCTTCACGGTACCTCCAGCGCAACAAGCCGCGGACTGGCAGACCAGCATCGTGGGCCCAGTCCAGGACGCATTACAAGGTCCTGGGGGCTCCCGGACCTGCGGATGCTAACAGACAAAACGGCGCGGACAAGGGCATAGCAAAGGCAACAAGAAGGACGGGCAACCCTCACAAGACATTATATATGTGTACACTTTGCTTGTGTACAAAGGAGCTGTTCACTGGTTACATAGTATAACCTTGTGTGCAACAGTATGTTCCAGGCGCGTGTGCGCGAGGAGGATGTGTGTGTGCGCGCGAACGGCTGTGCGCGGGCACGCGCGTGTGGGTGTAGCTATGTTGATGACCTATGAACGCAATATTTGGTGCGTGCGTGTTTTCTGCACATATTATAAGATGCTGAATTGTTAAAGCTTGCAAAGCGCCCAGCAGCCTACGTTGTAAGGTTGGGTGCTATAGTAATTGTCATTATTTTCATTATGATTTCGTAATCCTCAGACAGTCAACGCGCTTAGGTCCACTACCTTTCGGTTATGACTCGGGGGTCAACACTTCATGCCCAAAAAATGAGCAAGAAGTGTCTCATGGCGCTTTCCCCCCCCCAGTCAGTCAAAGTTCAGATCCCAGGGGAATTGATGTTTTAACCCCTTCAGCAGTGTTGGAAAGAAATCGGCGCAAAGCGCTGGTCAGAAATCGAAAGAAATACTGGATTATTATTAGCCGTTACCTGGCAAACAAATGGTATTGCCCTTATGAAACTGTTGTGACTTAAATGTTGAATCCAGTTACCGGCAAACAAATATATTGTCCTTTTGAAGCTATTGGAGAGTTTAATCGTCGAATTCCAATACCTGACAAACAAAAGGTATTGTACATTTGAAGCTAAGGTTGAATTTATTCGTTGAATTCCTCACTTGCAGAAAACAAAGTGATCAAAGAAAAACACTTAAAGTAATGGGACGTAAAGTTACGAAATTACAAGAGAAAAGGAATTCTGAGGTTTACAGGTTCACTATTATATGTACCTGTTCATATACCCACCGGGTATAATGCTTGTATATGAAAAAGTGACATTATAATTTCACTCCTCATGGAGTGGACCTAAGCGCAATACAATATCTTTGTGTCATATGTTGCATGTATGTGAGAAAGGCGTGAAAGAGAAAGCAGGTTGATTAGGTGGTGAGTGAAGATGGGTGAGAAGATGAAAGAAACAGTTATCAATTGCCATGGGACCTAACAAGAAGCATCAGCCACAAAAGTTCTTATGGGACATAAGGGAATTTGTGGCAGAGAGTGCGATTATTCCGGTATTTTCCGGCAAGACAAAAGTCTTAACGCATGTCAGGCATGCGCAAAAACACTCCCCTTTTCGACGTATGTCAGGCAAGCGAAAAAGCACTTCCTTTTTCGAGTAACACGCTAGCAGTGAAGACGCACTCTCTGCTCCACGAAAAAATTCCCACCCTCCCTCCCCTTTATGCAAAGGCACTTGGCGCTTCCCCCCTTCAGTCAAAGTTCAGATCCAGGCGAAAAGCGCTTTCCCCCCTTCAGTCAAAGTTCAGATCCCAGGGGAATTGATGTTTTAACCCCTTCAGCAGTGTTGGAAAGAAATCGGCGCAAAGCGCTGGTCAGAAATCGAAAGAAATACTGGATTATTAGCCGTTACCTGGCAAACAAATGGTATTGCCCTTATGAAACTGTTGTGACTTAAATGTTGATCCAGTTACCGGGCAAACAAATATATTGTCCTTTTGAAGCTATTGGAGAGTTTAATCGTCGAATTCCAATACCTGACAAACAAAAGGTATTGTACATTTGAAGCTAAGGTTGAATTTATTCGTTGAATTCCTCACTTGCAGAAAACAAAGTGATCAAAGAAAAACACTTAAAGTAATGGGACGTAAAGTTACGAAATTACAAAAGAAAAGGAATTCTGAGGTTTACAGGTTCACTATTATATGGACCTGTTCATATACCCACCGGGTATAAATGCTTGTATATGAAAAAGTGACATTATAATTTCACTCCTCATGGAGTGGACCTATATATGCATACACAGATGCACACACGCATATATATATATATATGGATATATATATATTTATATATATATATATATATATATATATATATATATATATATATATATATAATATATATATATATATATATATATATATATATGTGTGTGTGTGTGTGTGTGTGTGTGTGTGTGTGTGTGTGTGTGTGTGTGTGTGTGTACGCACACACATGCATACATGCGTACATACATACATACATACATACATACATACATACATACATACATACATAAAGTAAGATATTTTCTTTACAGGGCACTCAAGGTCTTCTGCCACACAGAAAGTATGCCAAAGACATGTTTAGGTGCAGCACGCTGGGACCTGACGAACAGCAAGTGCTGAAAACCACTAAAAAAGCTGCTCACTTCTTCCAAAAGATCACAAAGGATGTAGTATTCTCCCCTTCATATTTGAGCACTACCTCTACCCAACCCTTTTAATGTTGAAATCCATTGCATTTAAAAAACCATCTTGACCTCTAGGACAGTGTCGAGAAATCGTTGTCCATCACCGGAGGTCCTTTTTTTCACCCCTTCACCTCTATCTCTATCCTTTTTTCACCCCTTCACCTCTATCTATGTCCATGTACTTAGTCTAGTGGAAAAGTATGGAGTGATCTGGATAATGACCCAATATAAAAATCTGGTTTCAAATAAAACACACCATTAAAATCTACTTGAATAGTTGTGAACAATTGAACAGCCCTGGTGAGTCGTGTGTGTGTGTGTGTGTGTGTGTGTGTGTGTGTGTGTGTGTGTTTACATTCTGAAAATATGAAAGTAAATTTCAAAGTATGACGTCTGCAAGCAAAGGTGGACATGAGATATGTGCTTTTAATGCTACTGGAAAATGCTGTTGGACAACTCGTTGCATATTCACCTTAGAACAATACTTCATTATGTTTAATAGATTGTCCCAACAACAACAAAAAAAAACCGCACACACACACACACACACACACACACACACACACACCACAC
>JADBJO010014435.1:31729-34229 GCA_016801955.1 Conus betulinus | reverse complement strand
TATATATATAAACGAGGATTATTAGTAAATAAAAAAATAATTTTTTTAATCAATGGGAAAAATGACGCATACACAGGGAGGGAGAGACAGAGACTGAGACAGAGAGAGAGAGAGAGAGAGAGAGAGAGAGAGAGAGAGAGAGAGAGAGAGAGAGAGAGAGAGAGGGGGGTGGGGGGGGGGGTGGTGGGGGAGGGAGAACTCAAACAGCATTTAATCGATCAAGGACTGAAATATTGGGCACAGCCTATTCTTCCAATCTGTCCTTGCTAAGCTAAGTATGCAGAGAGAGAGAGAGAGAGAGAGAGAGAGAGAGAGAGAGAGAGAGAGAGAGAGAGAGAGAGAGAGAGAGAGAGAGAGTATACATCTTGCCACAATGATCATTCAGATGGTTGGCCCTGATCTTCTCAAAATGCATCCCAATACTGTGTTCGTTATCTGTTTGTCTTGCTAGTTGTGAATTTGGACATTCTTGCTTGACTAATACAGCAAAATCCAAGGTCTGCCCTATGCAATCGAAACGCATGAGTGATACCAAAACAAACAGGATGCAGAGACCTGAAGTGAAATAAAACAACCTCCCATGATCCCGTCTTCTTACTGATCGGTTTACATACGCGATAGACAATGCAAACATGGGGTGTGCTGATTATGAGTATGACTATGATTATGACTATGATTATGACTATGATTATGATTACTATAGTTTCTTGGTGTGATCTGTACTGACCGTACAGACGTGCGTACGACAAAATCTATGAACTTGGTAACCCCTGCTGGTGCTTGTGTTTGGTATCTTCGGAAATATTATGAAAATTCGGATCATGCATCGTCCTCCTGCATCCAATGTTAGTGTGTTCTTCCAGGTTCTGGCGTGCTCTGATATGCTGATGTTGGTGGTGGGTCCTCTAGATAGCTGGCTTGACAGAGAATTCGAAGTACCAAGATTTAAAGAGCTGGGTACTTGGGCCATGTAAGTGGTGGAGCAAGTGATACGGTATGTGACGCCATCCTTGTCGGCATGGATGCTTGTGACCCTCTCAATGCAAAGAGCAGCCTCTGTGTTGTGGCCTCATTCGAGTCAGTGTCGTGTGGACGAAGAGAACGTCGCGAATTGTTGCCGGGTATACTAATCGTCATCATATTTCTCATCAACTGTCACTATCTGTATGGATATGATCGTGATGCTCATTATTGTCCAGACTCGTGTTGTCGCGAGGCTGTATCACAAATGTACGACTGGTTTAGGTCAGTAGTTTGGCGTCCAATTGATTTTGTTCAATTTTTCTCTTCTGCCCTCTGTCGTGTTGTTGCTTAGTAATAGCATTACTGAATACACAATATGCGAGTGCGCGCGCGCCACAGTGGCCGATTACTGGGACGTAGGCGATTTCAGTGGTCAGTCTTAAGGTAAGGAGATTGCCTTGTTTTAAAGTGTGATGCCAAGTATTAGAAAGGCTTGAGAGGATTGATTCGTCAAGAGAGAGAGAGAGAGAGAGAGAGAGAGAGAGAGAGAGAGAGAGGGGAGAGAAGAGAGAGGGAGAGAGAGAGAGAGAGAGAGAGAGAGAGAGAGAGAGAGGGGTGAGTGTGTGTGTGATGTGTGTGTGTGTGTGTGTGTGTGTGTGTGTGTGTGTGTGTGTGTGTGTGTGGTGTGTGTGTGTGTGTTTAGTTTCCATCATGGTTATTAAGATAGCTGGCCCTGGTTTCGCCAAAACATACTCCTTGATCGAACTCATTATATTTAATTAGATAGTCTTCATGTGCATAACATGCATCAATCATGATTGATTTATGTGCTGCAGGTTGAGGATTCCTTTTCATTCGTCTTGAACGGCATAGAAGATACCAAGCCAACACACACACACACACACCACACACACACACACACACACACACACACACACACACACACACCACGCGCGCGAGCCCGAGCGCGTGTAGGCACGCACACACACGCATGCACACATTCTCAACAAATCGTCTCTCATTACCCTGTATCCTATGCAAGCAGCATAACATATGTGATAGACGATTCAAACATGGGAAGGGATAGTTGGTGGTATGAGCTGTACCGACCATACAGACGAACATATGACATAATCTACAGAATCGGTAACCCTGCTGTGCTTGTGTTCGGTACCTTTGGAAATCTTATGATAATTCTGATCGTGCATCGTCTCCCTGCATCAAACGTTGGTGTATTTTTCCAAGTCCTGGCGTGCTCTGACCTGTTGTTTTTGATGGTAGGACCGTTAGAAAGCTGGCTTAACAGAGAATTTGATGTACCAAGAATTAAGACCCTGGGTGCCTGGCCATGTAAGGTGGAGAAAGTGATGACGTACATGATGCCATCTTTGTCAGCATCAATGCTTGTGATCCTCTCCATACAAAGATCAGCCTCTGTGCTGTGGCCTCATCGAATCAATGCTGTTTGGACAAAGAGAACTTCACAAGCGCTTGCCTCTGTAATGATCGTCGTCATCTTTCTGATCAACGGTCACTT
>JADBJO010014435.1:14229-26729 GCA_016801955.1 Conus betulinus | reverse complement strand
TCTCTCTCTCGATGAAAACATACATTCGTGTATTGAGGTTTAAAAAAAAAAAAAAAAAGAAAGAAAAGAAAAAGGTAACGGTATTGGGAATTTACTTTGATTCAAATTCCAACTGAAACAAAATATTACTATATTATTTAAGGCGATGCAAAAATGTGAAGCTTTTGAACATTGTGAATAAAAATAAAAGAGGTAATGATTCCAAAGCTCTGATGCTTATCATTAAAGTGTTCATTAGAACTAGGCCGCAAGATGAAACCAAAGCACCCTGAACTATGGGATGGTAGGCTTCCAGCGAGCAAGTGCCATTTCTGCACATGGGATGGTAGGCTCCAGTGAGCAAGTGCCATTTCTGCACGCAGCTGTACATTTTGTCTCCAACGACACTGTGGTACGTGTAGACAATGCTATTGCCCACGACATTATCCAACGATATCATGAAACTGGCAATATCCTGATCCTAAACACTACTTCGTGGAACAAATCATGGTTGTGCTCACTACTTAAGTGACAGCATAGATATCATTGTGGAGACCTTGAATGGGAGAGGCATGTTCCACGGCAGCTTGTTTGTAATTCCAGATGAGAAAGTTCAATGGACCTTCAGAGTGAGTCTGCAAGCTCCAAAATGTGTTCCTTAACCCCCTGACTTATATAGGTTGTCAAGAGGCTTCTATGAACAATTCCAAGCCGGATACTCGTGTTTGCGCAAGCAGCATAGGAGAGCTGGCATTGGCTTAACGATCAGATAAGTTAGGAGAATTAGGAGTTTGACTAGGGCTTTGCCAGTCAACGTGACCCTAACAACAAATTTGCACCATTTTGGAGTGTCTTTAATCAGAAGGCGTCCTCTGTAGACCCCTTCACTAATAAAAGCTGGTCCAATATTAACGCTGATTGCAGCTACATGAGGCCATCATACTAACATCACCCAGCAGTTTTGCTGCTGAGCAACAATGTTGCAATTGCACAGCGTTCATAGCTGCAAAGTTTCACAATCATGTTTGGGGGTTAAGACAAAAGAGACAAGAAGAAATATCATGAAAGGAAAGTAATGGAACAGTGTGGTCTGCACACACAAACTCTCATTGAAAGTGTTTTGGTCAGTTCTGTTGACGTGTTTCAAGGAATTTCGCAGAGGAGAATGGATCTATGGCATAGAGAAAAAAAAATAAATAAATAGAAATAATAAAATAAAACAAACAAACAAAGAAACAAAAACGCTATAAAAATAAGAAGGAAGTGTTGGAGGTGGTTTCTCAAACGATGATGATCACACATTAAATCATTCAGTGAATGAAGACGTTGAAATTTTGTTTGAGGAATTGGAGGCATACTGTTCACAGATTTTGTGCTCTTCTGATGGAGGTGGGCAAGTCTTCTCTCGTCTTTTGCAGAGATGTGTTTGTGTGCTGCATTCGACCTCCTCCATCTTACAGGGTAGGGATACGTTTCCTTGGCATACATGAAGATATTCCCAGTGACAGCTCCACAGGTGTATCAAAGTCTCTTAGAACGTGGGGACTGTGCAACGAAGGAGAACAAACAGCAGTTCAATCAAGTATCAGATTACCAATCCTGTAGCACACTTAATAAGATACGAAAGATTGGTGGGGGCCTTGTGGTAACTGTCAGGAATGACATTGTGAGATACAGTGAATGGGCACAACTAGCGAGGAATACCACAACAACCTAACTGCTGGCGATGAGGAAGAACATAAATCTCCACACAGGGATTTTTGAGCGAAAATGCTCAAAAAAGACCAGGATATCCAGAACATGGGGGTAAAGTAAAACAAAACAAAACAAATGTTCCAGACTTTAACTGTTTTCACTTGCACGACGTTAGAACTGATAGCGCTCACTATATTTGATGTTGCTGGTTCTTTAATAACAAGTGATCTGATAACAGCAGACGATTTTGGAAAGCAGATCGTCCTTGGTTTTGTTCAAAACAGACATGTGAAGAGAACCATTAGTTTCCATGTGAGAACTCTTCAGCATGACAGAAGGAAGAGACATTGATACTGATACAGTGTAAAGCGAGACCTTTTTTCAGTGCTTCTTTCCTGGGAACAGTTACCCATAGATTGTGCATGCCTTGAACAAAAACAGAATGGGCATAGTCCCCCAGCATGTACATTGAAGTGTTTCAAAATGCGTCAGCTGGTCTCATGAATGAGGACCAAACCAAATTTCCACGACTGCGAAAATCTCAATGTCGTTATCGTCAGTAAAGTATCCAAGATCCGAGTGCTTTTCCTTTCAAGTGCCATGGCCCTGGGCATTTACAATGCTGAAACAAAAAGACGCTGCACCTCTAACGTTCTTCTTGGCACAACCATTGTCAATAACAATAACATCATGAGAACTTGAACACATAGGCAAGTCATTCACTGGGTAGGTGTAATCAGAAACGGATGGAGCTGGGTGAGGAACAGAGGTGAGTCCAAGGGAAAAAGAAACGTTACTGGCGTAAGTTTTGCTTGTGCTAGCAGGGCGCAAGCGAGAGCAGGTCTGATTGCAATGAATGTGGATGTCACACTGTCACTCTTGCACACACGCATTCATGACAGCATTTACTGCATACGCACACGCGATCCCTCCAATCAACCAAAAGGTGTTACTGCCGAAATTTTTTTCCCCTGCCCCTCTCCTCCAGGGAAAACACTTTAGTGAATGAATCAAACAATTAATAAACACACATTCTATACATGTTTCTCTATCTCTCTTCACACTGATATCAATAAATTCTTACATGATTCCTCCTTCTTGCCGAAGAAAGACTACCCACACCCTCCAAGAATATAAAGTCATGGCCTTCTATATTACATTGATCCAGACAGATCAGGAGAATAAATCATTCATGCATTCATGATGACATACCTCCATCAGAGATAACACTCGCCCCTTACTGTCATGATGCCCTGTCCACATCAGAAAACGTGCTGACCCCTTGAACTCTCCTGTCACTTGGGAAACCGATGGGATCTGACTCCTCTACCTGGGTCTTCAATTGCTGGGGCTGAACTATCGTGTGTTCCCCCACACCATGGCCATCATTAAACACCCATCTCAGCACTTAAGAAACAATGCTGTTGTGACATCAGAGGAGGAATAGCTGACGGGGTGAAGGGTGAAGGGTGAAGGGCTGAAACACGAATAAGGTTCGTGTAAGTAGCCTGCTTCCCAATTCAACATATGGGTTATGAATTCTTTCTTTCTCTTTTCTTAAGGTTTTCCCCCTGTACCTTTCCCCAACTATCTATGGCTCACCTGGTAATGAGTGGTCAGTGGTGAGGACCCCTTGACCAACGTCCTGACAGGTTCGAGTCTTTAGCCCATCTCCTGGGCTAAAACTAATTCTTTCCTCCCTCCTCCTAGTGCGTGCATACTCAGTGTTCAAAAGGCATGACCAGCACCTTACCAGCCCTTATTAAACTATCTCTCAGTGGTCAATTTCACCCAATGACGACCATTGTTAATTTCACTGAGTGATCCCCACAATTATTGGAGACGTCCGCTACACTAGTAAAGCCACATGAATATTCTTCCTTTTTAGCTGTGGCGTGGGGGAAATGATTCATATCACTAGACTACATGTGATGGAGCGTCACATGCCTTGATGTGAGGCTGCGTCACATGACAAAGTGAGTGATAATCTCTCTCTCTCTCTCTCTCTCTCTCTCTCTCTCTCTCTCTCTCTCTCTCTCTCTCTCTCTCTCTCTCTCTCTCTCTCTCTCTCTCGTATGGAATGGCAATCCATTAGCGCACTTAATAAGATAGGAAAGATTGATAGGAAAGATTGATAAAGTGAGTCAATCATTAACCTACTACTAAATTTACATAATATATACGAAAGGACCATCCTTATCCGTCCCCTGCCTCTTACTGTACTCTCCCATATCAAAACCATTTGTAGCTTTCTAGCTGTATCACGAGGGTTTTGTTTGACTGTTTTCATTGATGTAGTTGGTTGTTTGTTTCTATGGTTTTTTTTTTGTTTTTTTTTTTTTTCGTCTAATATCACCTAGAGTGGATAGACGTTACATTTGAAAGATTGACGGGGTCCTTGCGGAAACTGGGAAACTGATAGGATGACTTTCAGAAACAGTGAATGACCATATTTAGTGAGGAATACCATAACAACCTACCTACTGGCGATGAGGAAGAATATGGATCTCTACACAGGAATTGTTGAGTGAAGATGCTCAAAAGAGAACAGGATATCAAGAATCTGGGAGTAAAATAAAACAACAAGAACAACAACAACAACAACAACAACAACAACAACACACACACACACACACACACACACACACACACACACACACACACACACACACACACACACACACACACAAATGTTCCAGACGTTAACTGTTTTCACATGCACGACGTTAGAACTGAGAGCACTCACTATAGATGATGTTGCTGGTTCTTTGATAACAAGTGATCTGATAACAGCAGAAGAAATTGGAAACCAGGTCGTTCCTGGTTTTGTTCAAACCACACTTGTGAAGAGATCCATTGGTTTCCATGTGAGAACTCTTCAGACATGTTATAACAGCGATGACAGAAGGAAGAGGCATTGATATTGATACAGTGTTAAAGTGAAACCTTTTTTTTTTTTCCAGTGCCTCTTTCCTGGCAACAGTTACCCATAGATTGTGCATGCCTTGAACAAAACAAAAATGGGCATAGTCCTCCAGCGTGTACATTGAACTGTTTCAAAATGTGTTAGCTGGTCTCATGAATGAGGACCAAACCAAGTTTCCCACAACTGCAAAAATCTCAATGTCGTTATCGTCAGTAAAGTATCCAAGATCTGAGTGCTTTTCCTTTCCAGTGCCATGTTCCTTGGGCATTTAAAATAACAGTAACATCATGAGAACTTGAACACATAGACCTGCCATGCATTGGGTAGGTGTAATCAGAACTCGGTGCCTCGGAACCTTCTCTCGGTCGATCTCACTAGTCCTCCTCCAAGCGCGTCCTCTCCCTCCTCCTTCAAAATGTGTTAGCTCGGTCATCTCTCATCTCTCCCCCTCCTCCTCTCTCCTCCTCTCTCTCTCTCCCCGCTCTCTCCTCTCCCCATCTCTCTCTCCTCCTCTCTCTCTCTCCGTCTCTCTCTCTCCTCTCTCTCTCTCCTCTCTCTCATAATCTCTCTCTCTCCTCCTCTCTCTCTCCGTCCTCATCTCGTCTCCTCTCCTTCGCTCTCTCTCTCCCTCCTCATCCCTCTCCTCTCAATCCTCCCCTCCGGCTCTCTATGCAATAAATCTCTCTCCTCTCTCACCCCTCTCTCTCTCAGTCCTCTCTCCCCCGTCTCTCCTCTCTTCTCTCTCTCACCTCCTCCTCTCTCTATCTCTTCCCTCTCTCTCCGAATCTCCTCAATTCTCGGACTCTCTCTCTCCTCTTCTCTCGTCTCTCTCTCTCTCTCTCTCTCTATCTTATTATAAGTTACGAGAATTTCTTGTGAGAATTGTCAGTTTTGAGGATTCAAAACTCTTACAGAATCTAAATTCATCTGTCTAGGTGGAGCAATGCAGTCAGCTGACTTCTGTTGTACCTGTTTTTTTCACCTGAAAGGATCCTGCTAAATGATAGAGTGGTAAGAAGGTCGAAGACATCATCGTGGCTGAGTGAACAGGAGTGCACGTGTGCAAAGGAAGAGAAGGAAAATGGCAGGTATTCAAAAGGGAAAATAAGAATAAAATAACAGTATCTTGAAAAAAGGAGGGTTGTAAATGTCTTGCATTGACCCCATTACTCAGTGTCGGTTCCATAGTCACACAGCAAAAACAAACACTGGGACAGTCAAGAGTTTCAAGTCCTTGGCGAACATTTCATTTGAATCTTTGTATTCTAAGGTATGTAGTAATCATTCATCTGTAAACACTACGCTAAAAAAATATACGGTGACATGTCTTTTGCCATGATTTCCAGCTATTGTGTCCACGTATGAAAAGCCACTAGCAAATAAATCACAATCTTTACAGATCAGGTGACAGACTTTTTTCTTCTCAGGGTAAAACACTGAAGTATGACATTTGTAAACTCTGTTCTTACTTCCTGCTCATTAGACAATAAAAGTAAAAGTTAACAGAGCTGTTGCTGTAGAACAGCATTTTACTGACGGCTGTCAAGTCCGTGCATTTTTCATACTGAGCTGGGTCGTTGTCATCAACAGATGGTCTGATTATTATTATTATTATTATTATTATTATTATTATTATTATTATTATTATTATTGTATAGGGTGCTGACAGCAGAATAAAACAAACACTTAAAGTTATAAGGATCAAGGTCAATAAAGACACTTACTGCAGTTCGTAATCTTCAGTGGCTTGCTGCGCGGGAAGGCACCTGCCTTTATCGACTGACCTGACAAGGTTCCGTACAATAATGTCGTTGTTAACCACCAACACGACAGATGGCAGCAGAGAAAATTGAACAAAACTCGTTGGAGGCCACGGTACTGACGAAAACTAGTCGGAAATTTGTGATGCAGCCTTACAACACGAGTTTGGACAATGATACGCATCACGATCATGTCCATGCAGAAATTGACAGTTGATGAGAAAGGTAAGGACGATCACTATGCCGGCAACAATTCGCGATGTTCTCTTCGTCCACACAACATCGATTCGATGAGACCACAACACAGAGGCTGCTCTTTGCATGGAGAGGGTCACAAGCATCCATGCCGACAAGGCTTGCATCATGCACCATATCACTTGCTCCGCCTTACATGACCAGGCCCCCAGGGTTTTGAATCTTCGTACATCAAATTCTCTGTCAGGCCACCTATCTAAAGGACCCATTACCAACATCACCATATCAGAGCACGTCCGAACTTGGAAGAACACACTAACATCGGATGCAGAATGACGATACATGATCCAAATTATTATAATGTTTTCCCAATATACCAAACACAAGCACAGCAGGGTTACCAAGTTTACAGATTATGTCATATGCACGTCTGTATGATTGGAACAGATCACACCACGAACTATAGTAATCATTATCATATTCATAAGCATAATCAGCACACCCCATGTTTGCATTCTCTATCTCTATCGGTGGTAGGGTTGGGGGGGGGGGGGTAGTTTAATTCACTTCAGGCCTCTGTATGATGCTTGCCTGGTATCACACTTGCCTTTCGATTGAAAAACCTGATTAACATGCCCGACAAGTAACCGTTGATGTAAATATTTAGGCTTGTTCAATTGACGAATTTACATTTTAGAAGGACAGGTGCAGCTCAATAAATACCCTGTAATGAACTGAAGTAACTCTACCCTAGCACTGCCTTTTTATTTTGGGATGTTTCCGTGACAGTGAGCATATGGCCCCTAGACTGCTGTATACTGAATGGGGGTTAGTTTGTTTAAATGAGAAGGACAGTAGTTACACTTTTGGGTAGAGTTTTAAAAGTGCGACTTCTTTCGTCTTGATGAAAGGTAGTGTCGTATGTGAAAGAAGACAAGACAGACAGGGGCACTTGATGACGTGACCTGTCTGCAAAGTCCACTCACGAGGAGGCTTCGGGACTCTCAGCAACCCATTGACTCGTCAGAAGCAGTCAAAGGATTAACAGAGCATAGTTAAACAAACAAACAAACAAACAAACAAACAAAAAACACTCTTGTTTTGGTGGCCAATCAGCCGGATAAATCGTATCTATTAACGACGTGCGATTTGTTTTTACTCAACTTTGAAAACGGCAGCATAACAAACCACCTTGCATTTGAAAAAGCTGGAATATATCTATCTGAATCCAGCAACGAGGGATACAACCAGGAATCCTCATACGAGCACCAATGACCATCAGTACAATATCTTCATGACGCAAAAAATCAGGCTATCGGGGAGAGAGAGAGAGGAAAGAGAGAAGGAGAGAGAGAGAGAAAGATGAGAGAGAGAGAGAGAGAGAGAGATGGAGAGAGAGAGAGAGAGAGGATGAGAGCAGACAGCGACAGACAGACAGACAGACAGACAGGACAGACAGACATACAGACAGACACACAGACGGAGAGATTGTTTTTGTTGCTTGATTGAATGATAGCTAGACAGACAGACATACAGACAGATAATAGACAAATAAACAGATAGATAGATAGATAGATAGATAGATAGATAGATAGATAGATAGATAGATAGATAGATAGATAGATAGATAGGTAAGTAGGTAGGTAGGTAGGTAGGTAGGTAGGTAGGTAGGTAGAGAGACAGGCAGACAGACAGACAGAAAGACGCACATATCAAAGAATCTGTATAATGCCAAGTACTGGTCAGTAAAAATATTCCAATGACCAATGTCCATTGGCACAAAGAAAACGTGCATTGAACAACAACAGCAAACAACAACAACAACAACAACAATAACAACGACAACAACAACAACAACAACAACAGTAACACAACAGCAACAACAAGAACAACAACACAACAACAACAACACTAGCAGCAGCAACAACAACATCAACAACAAGAGCAACAAACAACAACAACAAACAACAACAACAACAACAACAACAACAAGAACAAACAACAACAACAACAACAACAACAACAACAAGAGCAGCAGCAGCAGCAGCAGAGAAGAGAAGAAGAAGAAGAAGAAGAAGAAGAAGAAGAAGAGAAGAAGAAAAGAAGACAAACAACAACAACAACAACAACAAACAGACATAAAACAACACGTTGTTAGAACTAAAGCAAATCCTAAATTAGAAGATTAATGTACTAGTTTCACAGGATAACACAGAATAGGTTGTTATATCTGCTGGGTGAAAATATATGTAATAAACAGGTCGCAACTTCCTTTAAAAACATGTAAAACTAAGGGGAGGGGATTACTGTCCTTTATTATTTTTTTTTTCCATAACGAAGAAAGAACTCCCTGAAGTAGCTTGGCTATGCTTTTGCCTATGTTTAATGCTGATTTAACATAAGGAACTATTTTCTTTCACTCGTCAGCTTTAGTAGCTTTCTTTTTCATCTGATGCATGCTTTTTGCAGCGTGAATGGCATCCACTCCCAGATGACCCTCCCTCCCCTCCTCCCGCCCCCATATACGTTGGTAAAAATTGAAACTGTTGTGAATGGTAGGCAATAGGAGGATAAAGGAACCCCCCCCCCCCCTTTTTTTTTTTTTTTCTTTTCTTTTTAGTTTGTTTCTGCGAATGTTCAGATATGTATGTTCACAAGTCTTTGTTTGTTTTCGTTTTCTTTACTTCACAGAGATGAAGAAGTTAACTTAATTCCATAGATCTTTCGTTGTCTAAACATTCCGAACTCGCACGACCTGTGATACAATATTGGTGAAACGATCCACAGGATAAAAAATGTCGATGACGAAGCTGCCGTTAAATTCATGGTCAGAGAGCTCTCTTTGGATTTCGTCAGTTTTCTTTCTTTTCTTTCTTTTAACGAAAATGTGTTGATTATGCTGATGAACAGGCCAACTTTACAACTTAATTTCCATAAATTAGTAGTATTCTTATCGTTTTAAATGTATTTGAGCAGATGCATACTTCATTATGTAACTGCTGCTGTGGCAAAATTTCAGAAAACGCGTTGAGTTTGAAATGAACGCACTGCCAGCTCGCAGTAATCAGTTTGTAGGCCACTCAGACCGAGTTCAATTATAGAAGCATTCATATGTAACTAACGATCAACGGCGGTTTGCACCAGTCTCTAGTGTACAAGATTAGAAAGAAAGCAACAACTGATACCCTGCCACCCCTACTCTCTCTCTCTCTTCTCTCTCTCTCTCTCTCTCTCTCTCTCTCTCTCTCTCTCTCTCTCTCTCTCTCTCTCTCTCATGAGAACTGAAACTGAATCATTTGACCATTTTCTTTTAGATAGTCTTGTTTATCAAACAATTAAAAACACCAGAAGATCAAATAGTTGAATTTGTTCGATCTCAACACATCTCTTCAACACACATCTACTAATCGGGCTCACATGTTCTTGCCCAGAAATCAAGGTGGACTAGGACTCCTGAAAACCCAGTACAATGTACTACGCGAAACAAGTGTCCTTTCTATTACCTGTGTTAAACAGTGAGGATCAGCATGTAAGATTGGTTGCACGCAACCGCTTTCTTCTTCACATGGAGAAAAGGAAATTCCCAAAGAGCAGAACAAGATGAAGAAAAAACTTGGAGGTACGCAACAGACAATGAAGGGACACTTAAGGAAAAATAGCAGAATCAATTGGTCCCCATTCTTCGTTTTTAGAACTGAACGAATTGTGTGTGCGTGTTCAGTTGAGTCTCGAATACGATGAGCAAGGCGACTCGTTTGGAATCGTGCTACCAGTATCAGAGGATGGTATTGTTCGGCTCCACTACACCAACCCCAAAAAGCTACTCAGTGCCATCAAGAGAATGGAGATGGGACACGGATCTGTAACACGTTGCAAGGCCTTCAACAACAGGGAAGACTTTTCTGCGACAGCATTCCATCAGCAGACATGAAGCAGTCAGCTGGCCATCTCATCAACCCCAACAAAAATGACCAGCTGGCCAGATTGTTTCAAAAGGACAGCTCCAGCTGCTCGAAACTAACGCCGTGTGTCATATGTGCTACCCACACACTTATCCAAACCATTGTTCTCAGTGCATTTCAAACAGACACAGTTTGGCATGCTCTGAATGGTTGTCGGGCCTTAAATGTCATATTTCTACCTCTTAAATGGCAAAAACAGGTACTTTCACTTTCCTTTATCATTTGTGTACAAGAAGCCAAAATATATCTCGACACGCACGCACGCACGCACACACGCATTATTTATCTATTATCTCATTCTTTATTTATATTGATCGCACATTACTACCGGTATATTCGTGAAATACTTGGAGTGCATTGCCCTGCCTTTTTTCTTTAAATACAATTTTACTCAGACATCCAATTGTAATGGTTGTCAATTTGCTTTTGAGTGCCAGTCAATATAATGGTGCAAGGAGAAAAGCCCAAGCATTCTACCATGAACATATCAATGAACATTCATCAACATTTTTTTTTCTCCAGGTACCTACCCGCACCAGTGCAAATCAATACTTAAAATTCATACAGTCACAATTTTGGCTTGCGCGTACTCAGTTGTCGTTAAAAAAAAAGAAAAAAAAAAAGTTATGAGTGCTTTGCTGACTTCTTACTACAAATCCTCACCTCTCTTATATCAGTGTCTGGTCTTGCCTAGAAATATTATAACTCCTTTTTTCCAGATATTGTGTTACGCATGTACCTGACAATGCTGTAATGTTTACGTTTCACATGCCACAAAATGCCCGACGTGACGCATGAGAGATCTCCTACACTTTGCTGATATCACAGCCTATATTCCAGCATGTTTGTACAATAGATCCAGACAGCATCACTGTGTCTGCTTTTATATACCATATACCAGCCCATTGCTTACCATACTTAAATTGTATATATTGGTTGAATTAAATATCTGCTTCATGAACTTAACTCATGCCAACTATTTTCTCTAGCTGTCTATAAACCTAGTCTTACATTATCCAAAACATAACTACAGTCGGCTGTTTAACCAATGATTCATTATCCCAATAGCCACATACACCTTAGCCTTGTGTATGATCCTCTTCGTGGTTACTTCTGCCTGTCTGTGGTGATTCTATTGACCCAATCTGGAATTGTTCTTGCTGTCTGTGGGACTGCACTGATTAATGTCAGCCCAGCGTGGACCACCGCTGGCTGTGTGATAATATCAGCATATTAGCCCAATGTGGGAGAAATTATGCCTGTCTCTGTGATCCAATTCAGCCCAGAGTAGACTGATACTGTCTGTCTGCGTGATCCATGTCAGCCCAGTGTGGGGACTGATTCTGTCTGTCTGTGTGATCCATGTCAGCCCAGTGTGGAATGATTCTGTCTGTGTGATTCATGTCAGGCTCAATATGGATTGATTCAGTCTGTCTATGAGATCCACTTCAGGCCCAGTGCCGACTTCTGTACAATGACAACAGCGAGCTGATCACGGGCACATAGAATTGAATGCTGATTTTTTTTTTTTTTTTTTTTTTTTTTTTTTTATGTCCCAAGCAGGACACCACCTACTAAGCCCCCTACTGACGACAATAATTGCTTAGTCGCGGAGCCGGCGTGAGTGAGCTCTCCCTCCGGGAGGGCGCCACCACGTCCGTCCAACGGACAGCCCCATGGGACTCGCCGATACGGTGACCCCGACGGAACCAAACCAAGGCCACAGACGTGGAGAGGACATCGAAACTGAGGTCACCATGAGAGCAGGGCATGAAGGGCCACAGAATTTGAGACTTTTTTTTTTTTTATGCTGATCGATGAGAATGAGGATGATTAAGATGAGCTACGGATTTCCATTTCGGTCTGAGACTACATGACAGGGCTGTACTCTACGCTTCCTTTCATAATATATCCCGGCGTCAACCAGGCCCGAGAGATACAGGCACCTGCAGTGTGGTCAGAAATTGAGCAACACTCTCAGAA
>JADBJO010014435.1:5000-12500 GCA_016801955.1 Conus betulinus | reverse complement strand
CATCCTAACTTACAGAAGTTATTGTTACTAGTTTCATTTTCACCGGTAGTTTGTTTGTTGAAAAGAACGATAACTATAAGGACGAAGTAAGTTACACTTATATTATCTCTCCTTTGGAAAAAAAAGTCGCAAATTAACATTGGTGTACAAGGAGGCCTACTCTGCCTCGGTCATCGCCATCGGTCTTCCCCACATGAGTCGGCACACTTGATCGTGCCACTGACGGAAGTTTCTCTATAAATATCCTGGGCTGCCATACTTTACAGGTGTTATGTTTCTTCGACAATGTGTCACAAAGATTGGTTTAACATTTCATTTGTCATGTAAGTATGAACAATTATTGTTTATTAACTTCGGAACTCTGCACCAATTACTATGTGCATTTTACAAAGAACAGCAACTCTGCACAGAACTGAGTATTACATAATTTACGAATCGAAATAAAAACATAGAAGTATTTTCATTACATATATTAAAATCATTCAATGGAAATATTATTACTGTAAGAAATTTGTCAATACGTAGTTATAATTGTTCAATGTGCATGTTAATGATTTTAACCTCAAATTATGAAAATATAAAGTTTACTTTTGATTGAAAAACGAAAGGGTTGTATTACACTGGATGCAGTTTGTAAATAGATTCTTTTTCGCATTATTAACGGTTTGGTGATTACATAGACTTACTTTGATTGTTTGAAAACCTTGCAAATTGCAAAGGTATTAACAGAAGCCTTGCAAATTGCAAAGGTATTAACACTTCGGTCAAATACACAAAATTTACTGGGCATTTTCATAAATATTTTAATATCCACCGAAAGACGAGTATTTCACATTTATTACAAGAGGCCTACGTCATGGAAAAAAATGCTCTCGTATTTATTATGTTGACATCATATACTTGCAAAATGTCACGAAAAAACTGAACGGCTTTCGTATACTTAAAAAAAAAAAAATTAGGTATTAGACTACGAGTTAGCATGCTTCTTAGAAAGAGTTAGCATGCTTCTTAGAAAGGTTGACTGATACCTTTTTTACGTTATCAGAGTTAAAAGTTTTTTTTTCTCTCCGTACTTACATTATTAATCTATTGAATGAAAACAATCCACAAGTTTGAAATGCGACCATTCGACTCACTAAACATTTGTTGTTCTTAACCGACGATTTCATCAATCAACAACAATAACATGAATGGTAATGATAACAATCCGACGACCCCCCCCCCCCCCCCCCCCCCCCCCCCCCCCCCCCCCCCCACCCCCCCCCCCACCTCATGCGGATGGCGATTCAATACTGCGACACAATAATATTATATTGTGTGGAACCCAACGTGGAATGTAAATAATAAAAAACCGAGCCTTAGAATCAACTTTTTTTTTTTTTAAATTAAAAGGAGGAACACACACACACACACACACACACACACACACACGAGAATTTAGTGACTCAAGGCAGACGAGGCGGTGCCACAGTTCAGGTGTGATATCCTCTATCTGCCTAGAATGTGCAGAGGGCAATGGACACTGATTCCTACTGAGCCATGGCTGTCTCTCAGTGTTGTGTCACTGCTCCAAGCTGATCATTCATTTCCAGACTCCAGGAAGTAGTGAGAGTGGGACGACGAGAGGTCCGAAAGGTCACAAGAAAAAGTCTACCCTGCACAGTAAACAGGACTTAAGTTAAGCTCTCTCTCTCTCTCTCTCTCTCTCTCTCTCTCTCTCTCAGTATTAATATTATGAGTTTTAAAAACACAATAATATTTACACCTACTTTACGCTCATAAGGAAAAACCTACTAAGAAGTAGTAATGTATAATTAAGATAGAATGCTGCATGTACATATTGTCATGGAAGAATGCTTGGTTGGTTTGCAGTCATGGTAAATTTTGTTCTAAATATATAAAACTGATTGATTTTGTGTTGCGTACTCATGTGAATAGGCTGATGGCCTCACATTAAAGTCACGAGTCACGAGTCACGAGTCTCTCTCTCTCTCTCTCTCTCTCTCTCTCTCTCACACACACACACACACACACACACACACACACACACACACACACACACACAGCAGAAGCTGATTTTGCATCGCATTCTTTCGCTTACTTTCCTTGTTAAAATGTGCTTCGGCACAAGGAATTTGACTTTTACCGCAAGACAACACATATCTGACAGTCTTAAGGATTCAGATGCAAAGATCACATAATGCTAAATAGTCTACCAATACATCGTTCACAAAGTGACATGAACATTCGGAAGGATTAATCATGATGCCCACTGCTAGTATCTGGTTAAGACTGCATGAAAGCTCCGCAGTGCTGATTTTGAAAATTTGTCACATGTTTTTTTTTGTCCCTTCAGTGTATGATGCCAAGCGACATGTGTCCCATGGTGACTAAAAAAAATCAAATGGAAAAAAAAAATATAAAAATAAAAAGCTGTGCTGTTTGACGCCAACAGGATTCCTTATCTGTCTCCTTGTCATGCCGGACTCCAAACCAGCGTCAGTGCATCGACGGTAAATCATAGCCTGCATCTCGTCGTTGACACGGGCTCACCAGCGACTTAACATTAAACTACAGGACTCCCCAGTCACTAAAATTTAAACTCTAAAACTTACGAGTGACTTAAACGGAGACCCACCCGTCTTTTAAATTTTAACCGAAAGACTTGTCAACCGGTTACATTTTAAACTCTTTAAGCTGAAGACTCACCAGTGACATTACATCTCGGCTTGGACATATCTGTGATTTCGGTTTGAAATATAAGACTCCTAAGTGATTTCATTGAATATGGCTGAACAGTGATCCATATACATGTATACACTTTAAAGGCAAACCGGTTGACAAACTTATAATATCATAAGATTTCTTTAGTGACTTAGCTTGAAATTGAGACTCTCCAATGTTTACCATGTTAACTGTATTTCTCACTGGTGACTTTCGTTTTAACTGTTAGAATCACCAGTGAGTTTAGTCTATGGAATACTCTCCATTCACAAGTATTTAAACTGAAAAAAAGAATTACCTTGGTATCATTTTTCACTTACCCTGGCCATAACATCACGAGTGAGGTGAAACTATAGGACTATCACTCTGGAGTCAACAGAAGAATGGACTATATCTTGTTTCACTTTTTAGCCAAAGAGGTGACGGTGGACTACAGAGTGACCAATCTGGTAAACAAGCTGAAGGCAACCTGGCCTAGAGTCTAGTATTTCCTCTGTCCCACAGAAACAGGATGTTTGTGAGACGCCTCGGACCAGTTTAAATGAAGGGGCAAAAAGGTGCTGTTAAAGAACAGGCAGCAAGAAAGGGATGCCAGACATCTCCTGGCTAAAGCAGACCCGGTCATCTCCTCCAGGCTTTGCACAGGACCTGCAAGGCTTCACAGCTGCATGCACCACAAACTGACAGGTGCCCCCCACTCCCTGCAGAACTTGACCACATGGGGCAAACAATGGACTGGAACCTGTGTAGGTGCTGTGGAGAGCTCCAGACGGCAGTAAAATTCATCTCAGCGACGGGAACATGTCAAATCGAAGTTATATGGATGTTAGATCAGTGGTATACAGTGCTTCGACACATGTTTTCAGTGACTGGATTTCTTTATGAGGGTGTGCATTTTGTTCTTCGAGGTTTTTCTTTCCTTGTGATTTAATGTATTGCTTCATGTTTATCGTGATGACGAAGCGAAGGTCATTTTTTTTTTAATAGGTGATCGAATAGTTTAACTGATGATGGATGTGACCTGATTCTTCAAAAAACGCCTGGATGATGATGGACGGTTCCTCCCAGTCAGGTTGTGACGGTATCAGTCTGTCAGGAGTGACACACAGACACGCTGGAGATAGATATGACGTGTGAACTGGTGCCATTCTCATGAGCAAAAGAGATGAATGTTCAATGCCGTTGTTGCTGTTGCCATGGGCTGTAGTGTTGGTTGGGCTCTATCTGGTTGTCTACTTCATGTGGTGTCGGCTGTCCGCGTAGGTTGGTGTTTGGAAAACACACACACACACACACACCACACACACACCACAACACACACACAAACACACAACACAAGACACACACACACACGAGAGAGACGAACAGGACAGAGACGGAGAGAGAGAGAGGAGAGAGGGGAGAGAGAGAGAGAGAGGGAGGAGAGAGAGAGAGAAGCGGAGAAATAGAGGAGAGAGAGAGCGAGTGAGGGAGGGAGACTCGGAGAAGAGCAGAGTGTGTTGAGGGAGAGACGGGAGACGAGAGATTGATTGAGAGATGATGGACGAGAGGAGAGGAGAGGAGAGAGAGAGAGAGAGAGAGAGAGCAAAGAGGATTGAAGGTTTAGATTATTGATACTTGGGAATTGAGCAAGGATGAAGGTTTTAGGTAAAGCCTAGTCTTACTATCTGTCCTTGTCCTGCATACATTATTTCAACACATATCATTCATACTGACAATTCAGCCCATAGCAACACTGTAATCTAATTCTACAATGATAAGCAGACGTTCATAAATGATAAAAATGACATAATAATAATGAATACTTATATAGCGCGTATTCTCGGCTAGAGAGACCAAGCTCTAGGCGCTTTACAATCCACACTCGTTTACACGACAGGCTGCCTACCTGGGTAGTGCCGACTGAAAAGCTGCCAGCTGGTGCTTCATTCAGTCGTTTCCCCTGTCATCCAGTCAATATTGTCCAATATTGTTCACTCAAAATCCTTACTTCCTTCATTCTACCCATTTCTCACGCAGGGTACATGCTATGTGTAACGTGTCATCCATACTAACGGCCAAACTGGCCTTTCTCTTCCGAAAGTTGGTGATGGGATTTTAAGTGTGTGCAAGATGTTATGCGTGCGTTCACACACGGAACCTCGGGTCATAGTCTCATTCGAAAGGACTGTATGGGGGAATGGAGTCAGATCCAATGTTAACTCCGAGGGGGAAAAAAAAAAAAAAACCTGTACCGAAACGGCCCCGGCCAGAATCACGAGTCCGGCGCTCTACCAACTGAGCTAGTCCGGCTCCATGGTGGGTAGTCAAACAGAAGAAGGAAACTTACAAAAACAAAAAACAAACAAACAGGCAAACAAACAAAATGAGAGAGAGGGAGAGAGCGAGAGAGAGAGAGAGAGGGTCGGAGGAGGAGGAGGAGGAGGGGGGAGGGGGGGGGATGGAAGGGTTAGAAGGAGAAGAGAGAGATGGTTAGACAGAGTGGGAGTGGGGATGAGCGATTTAACCGAGTAGGTTATATGTTTAGACGGTGTATTCAAAGTATGGTTTACAGAAGACTGCGAATGGACGCTAATTATTTTAATCGAATAATCAAATTACTGAGACATAAAATGTTTATGTAAATATTTCTGGAAAAGTTTTTAAAGTATTCGTATTTTGTAGATTCGGTGGAAGAGAGTTCCAGATATATGGTCCAGAGTAAGCCAGGCTTATTTTGTATTGATCAATGCGTGGGTAGTGAAGAAATTTCTTCGAGCCAGAAAAAAAACTGTTCAATCTTGTAAAAAGGGCATTGACATAACTTGGCATAGTATCTGTCAAGATTGTAAATATAAAGGATGCCTTATTGAATTCCAGTTTGCTTACGCAGAGGAACGATGTTGACCGCTTTTTGTTTTTCGTCTGTTGTTAGAGCTAGGGCTGGATGGGAGTAGTTTTGCTGCACGTCTATGGAGAGAATTCAGGCTTTTTTTTTTTTTTGGTGGACATCACTACTTCCGTCCCACACTGTTGAAGCGTAATTGATACGTGACATTATGTGTGCATTGAAGAAAAGTTTAAGCACGGGTGGGATAAGCACAGCACGCGTGTCGGCTGTCACGGTCGCTGCAGTGCTGGTCTCAACCCTTGTACACTGCTCAGCGTTTTGCACGCAGTCCGTCGCTGTGTCCATGTCTGGCGTGTAGCCTACACGTGCGTGACGGCCAGTCGGTGATCAGGGCTTGCAGTCACATCCAGTGTGTGGACAATGGCGTGCAGTTTGTCGAACTCCTCATCGACCCCACTGTGGACACGCTTTCCCTGAATTAGAATCGTGCCCCGTTGTATCATATACATGTATCTTTAGAATCTGGATTTCCTCTGATCTCATCTCTACCGAAGAGTGGCAGAGGTCAGAGGGAATTGGAGAGACGGTGGTAAAGTCTTCAGTACAGTCAGAGTCTTTGTGTTGTGCACGGTAAATTTTTCATCTACATCGCACTCCTTCAGGTACGAATTTCTCCATGTACCTGTGACGTAGTGCGAACCTCCAGTGAGGCATACATTATTTTATCACTCTTAAATGTGTGTGTGTGTGTGTGTGTGTGTGTGTGTGTGTGTGGGATCAAGCGTATCCGCAGTTTGCTCGAGGTTACCCCTGCACACAAAGATACTGATGTCTTAGGCCATGGATCGAGTAGTGGGCCCCGTCGCTGGCGTGATGTGTGGTGTAACCTATAGCACACAGAGAGAGAGAGAGAGAGAGAGAGAGAGAGCGAGAGAGAGAGGAGAGAGAGAGAGAGAGAGAGAGAGAGAGAGAGAGAGAGAGAGAGGAGTAACACTGACTCATTTTAATGGCATCAACTTTGTGTACCAATAATACTAGTATTATACGTGAGACTACAAAACAGCGGAAAATAAACAACAACAACAGCAACAACAACAAACAAAAAAAAAACAACACACACACACACACACACACACACACACACACACACACACAACACCACACACAGAGAGAGAGAGAGAGAGAGAGAGAGAGAGAGAGAGAGAGAGAGAGAGAGAGCAGAATTTAACGTTTAAAAACAAGCAAACGAAGGTTTAAAATGAGGTTACTGAGGGCGGTAAATGAAGCAGATTTTAACAGTTTTAAAACAAGGGAAGAGTACGCAGCTGAGAGAGAGAAAAAAGACAAAGACAGACAAACTGGTAGAGGGAGCGAAAGGAATTATAGACCAAACAAAGGAGACAGGGTTTTTTTGCCCAGATATCTGCATTTAAATTCTTTTTTTTTTTCTTTTTTTTTCTTTTTTCATGATTTGGAGAAAAAAACCAACCAACCACAAAAAGAAAAACAACAACAGAAAAACAGAGCAGGAAAGAGGGAAAGATTGATTGTAAATGCTTGTGTGTATGAGCGGGACAACAGCTTGCCGTGAAATAAGAGCCCACGCGAAAAAAGCGAATGCCTATCGAAATATGTGGGACGGAAAACATGGGGAAACAGTGGGATGTCCCTTTATTTCGGCACATTTCTGACACTTGTCTAACGTAGACCTTACACACACACACACACACACACACACACACACACACACGAAGACTGTCTGCCAGATCTTGCGAGAAAAGCACGTGTTTTGTTTTTTTTTCTGTTTTCTTTTTCTCACTTCCCCAAATGTTCACTTGTGAGCCACTTCGGTGTGATGCGACTGTAGAATGCAGTGTATCGATGTGCATGCATGTACTAATTACTTACTTACTTAGGCCCTTAGCTCAAGGGTGAGCATAGGCCAT
>JADBJO010014434.1:32500-47705 GCA_016801955.1 Conus betulinus | reverse complement strand
GACTGAACATATCATGTTTCCTACATCTTATCCCCTGGCTGATTTAATGCTGTCGCGTGATTTTGATTTGGATGTGCACGGGCTAAACGTCACCTACTGGTCTGTTGATTAGGTTAACAGTGAAGACACGATGTTGTGCAACGATACTGTTTTAGGCACGAACGTTCATTTTTCTCGTACTTAACTGTCAAACCACATGCCTGAATTAATAAAAGGAATTAGCATGCGGGATATGAACACCTCACCTCACAGAGGTGGGCCATGACATGGAGGCCCAATTCCAGACAAGTGTCATAAAGACCCAATGCGTCCAGTAATTACCCATGATACGAGCAAAAAATAAATACACATAAAAAAAACTGCCTCCCTGCCACCCAGGAGGTGAGTGAGTAGTCCTTCCCTTCTCTTCCACAAAATAATTGAGGCTTACAGACAATTATTGAATATGGCAACCTCAGACTTGGTCAAAGCCAGACACGAAACAGAAAATGCACCTATGGACCCATACTTCAAACCTACCAGAGCAAAGAATGTGTCGTATTAGCTAGGAACAAAATAGTAAAAGCCCTCTCACTTCTCAACAGCCAAAGTGTACAACAGCACACAGAGGTATGACCCTGACTAAGCAATGAGAAAAAAATCCTCTATAAAATAAGTCACTCCATGAGGGCAAGATGCAGCTAGGGCAACAGTCCCTCAGCAATGAACAATATGCGATGAAGATGTGATACAATCAAGGTTTTTTAAACCACTGCAACAAAAAAGTCACTTTATGAAGGTAAGGTGCAAATGAGGTGACAAAATCCTGTCTGTAGCAAAACAGCATGCAATGAGTGATAAATTCCAGGCAGTCCACAGACCACTGCAATAAAAGGTCACACAAAGAGGGAAAGAGGTTGTTGACCAACAGCAGCCCCTCTCAAATGAACAGCCATCAATGTGAATGCCATTTCTGCCCAACGAGGTTGAGATGCTGAAAAGGCAATTATAATCCCTCTACAAAAATCAGCCACGAGTGAGAATGTGTTGCAGGCAAAGCAACCTATATATATCACTGCAATAAGTCTCTTAGTGAGGATGTGATGTATATATATATATCTGACAATAACAACTAGACTGTCAAGTTCAGTCACAAGGATATGTCGCAACGACAACCACCTGACACACACATCCCATGGTTGTCAGATCTGTCATGTCTGTCTGATGAAATTTCCCACAGGTACTATGGGACTTCAGGTCTACCGAATGTATTATGTCAGCGACTATAGTACTCTGCAGAGGGCACTACAGGTGAAAAGAGCTTGGATCTCACATGCCCTGGCATTGCTCTTTAGAAAGCAGGCTCTGACACAGACATAGGCTTGATAGGCCAGCAGATAAATCCAAGAGCTTATTGTCTGGTACTTATCATCAGTGTTTCCCTGGCTATGTCTTACTCATAGAAAGGAAACTTGACAGCCCAACTCTAGTCCTTTGAAAGTAAATCCTCAGAACTCTAACTGGACAGTCAACCTGCTCCACCTTTGAACATCTAGGTCTAGTCTGGACACTGTAGAGGCCAGCAAGGGCAGGATTTTCATCACAGGCCACTCTTCAGATTTGTGGTTCTTGGCCAGGAATGAAAGGCAAGTGAAGAGAAAGACTGAGCCATCATCATTCCATTTCAGAAACACAGCCATGAGTCTCTAGAGAAGGTATGAACCTTACTGCCCCTCCAGCAGATGTTATAGACAATTGAGAACGTGTCTTGAAGAGCAATAGACAAGAGACTCAAAGTCACCTGTGGCAAGAAACTCCTAGAGTTCCAAAGACACTTGTGGCCAGATACTCCAGCACCAGAGGCAAGCTCCAACTGGGACTGTTTCTTGGTCTCATCTCTTAAGAAGTGAGCAACACACTCTATTAGAATGACTATGACTGGTATCCATGTGTCTTCCCATGAGACTTACGTCTTAGAAATGACAACTAGAGATGACAAGTTATATCTGTGGAAATCAGAGAAACACAAGACAGAAACCAGAGATAGTCACAGGCTAAAATGCTCCGAAAGCACCATAGTTAGGCTCAGAAACAAATACTGAACAAAAATCACTCATGTATCAAAAATATTTCAAAAGCAGAGCAGTGAACAACAAAAAGATCAGAAAAGAAAACCACACTCCCATTGCAAAATAACCAAACACACATGTAACAATCTAGATCCAGACAGAATGAAACAAACATATCAAATGAAGTGACAAAATGAAAAGGTCACCATTTAGAAAGCTATATAGATCAGATTTAAAACTTCTAAAAATGCTCTCAGAGAGCCTTCAGCCTTTTGGTAGAAAATCCAAAATCTCCCATTCAAAAGCCCCTTTCTCTTAACAAAATGAGAAAATTCAAGAATGACTGAAGTTTAAAAAAATACTGATTGCTGATTTACATGAGGAAATGAAAACAGAACATCTACAACGTTGGCTGGCTGGGTCTCAGCTATTAGAGCGCTCAGTGAGTCAGATAAAAAATCTGTCAATACCATTACCAGTGCAGGCAAATCACAGATAAATCAACAATTATCAACTTCAAAAAGAAATACTTCAAAAGAATCCTGGCAATCGTTATAATACGCTCTTTGATTCACTCCGAACATCCCATGAATGTGGAGAGAAAAAGTGTCAGGTTTGCTGAGGTAGTCCTGTCTTCACAGCCAGATGCCATCGAGATTCACCCCTTTTGCTGCTGGGATCACTGCTTAGACACTCCTATGTGGATATCCATCCAACCCTGGACATTGGCACAAGACTTCCCAGCCGAAACATCTCTCTTTCCCACCTAAACTTGTAGATGAGAGGGGTCAAAATCACATGGTCAAAAGGGAGAGGTGCTGGGTGTCCTCCATACCCCATTAAGAACATTTTTGCGAGCAGTGTAGATGGGAGCATCGGACGACTCTTTTGTCAAGACTGGCAGACTGTATTATTAGTGTTAGCAGCATTTGTTGTCAACTGAAACATCATAGCAGTGATAGCTCCTCCATATCAAAGAATACCAAACTTCACAAACACTACATGGCTTGAAAAGGAAATAACTGTGTGTACAAGTAACAAATCTAGTGATCGTAGAAGTGAGGACACCACCTATTACATGAACGAAAGACATAAGAGCTGAATCTTGTTGACGAGGATATGGCTGATGCCATAGATTAAAGCAAGTAGAACTTCAAAGTAGTAAGAAGCCAAAGAGGTTTGATGAGAAACAACCATCTCAGAGATTTTTCCTGCATTCTCAACTGACACTCAATCTGCAACAGCAAGGAGAAAGAGAAAACAAATGTGTGTCTCTAAAAGGTTTCTTAAGGGATCCATGATTTTAAAAAAAAAAAAAAGTCGAAACCGAAGAGCTACCAGAAGACATGTTCATTGCCCAGGAAAGGAAGGAATCAACAGCATCAGCTCTCATGGGAAATGTACACATGATTCAAGGGCAAATACTCTTAAGTCTTGTCTGGGACTGGGAACGGTAAACTCCTTGCTCACAGATTTTTGTGATGGGAGAATCAAGATGTAAAGACACCGTTTCTTGCAAGGCTTGAGAAAGGCATTGGTGAGACAAGTAAGTATGAGAAAAATGCATGCACAACTGACTGTTTAAGGCTGTGCACACACACACACACACACACACACACACACACACACACACACACAAAGTACACACGCACACACAAGTATACATGCACAGAAATGTACGTGTATACGTGCGCACACACGACCACATACATTCTCACACACATACATACATTCACAGCCATATATTAATTCAAAACCACAGTGACACACATATGCTGCAATCATCTGAATAAAACAGAAAACCAAGGAACCTGCATGCACAATAAGAGAGATCGGACATACACACACTGACTGTAAAAGATGATTGATTAATCAATACTCCTGAACACAAGAAGGAATACTGGAATAACACCATGGGAAGATGACACCATAAACATATTAACTTGGTTTCCATATTTCTGTCACTCAACAGTTTTCCATCCTACAATCCAAACAGCAAAGCAAATCTATTTGGAGACTAACACTTCAGAAGCCATGGGTCATTATTGGTTAATCAAAAGCCATACACTGCTACAGATTGGCAGAAATTGAAAGAAAAAGGACAGAATATATACTGAAAATCAAGAAGGAAATTCCTTGGGGAGTTCTAGCATCTATTACTCCAGTCTACCTGCACTGATAGAACTATCTTTCCCAGGCACAAGCTGAGCTAAGAACTATTCTTTTTCAACCCAAGTTTTGAAAAGCTGACACGTCAAACCAGCAGACAATCTTTCCATGTAATACTGAGTGATACTTCCTATTTCTTTCGCTACAAACTTTGCCCAGCAACTAGCAGGCGATTATATTTGATTTTCCATCTAGTGCAGTCAAAGTCCAAGTTCCCATGGTTATATTGTACCATTTCAATCATGCATTAGACAATAATAAACATAACACAACTCTCCTAATAAACATAACACACTCTCTTGACCTTTGTGAAACTTTTCTGATGACAGCTGCCCACAGTTCAAGCAATGGACTTTTCTTCCCCCGCTCTCCTAGTATTTAAAGCCACCAACAATTACTGCTATCCGTAGAGAAAAAAAAACAAAACAAAAAAAAAAATAGCCCACCAGCTTGAAGGAGAGATTTTTGCAGCAGTTTCTTTCTTTAACATCTTTAACATCAGATGTTAAAAAACTGCTGAATGAACTTCTCTTAAGACTGTGCCAGTTGATCAAACTGTTTTAAATGTTTGGATTTAATTCTATGTATGCACTTTCTACATTCAAGCAGTATATTATTTTTGTAATGGCTTTGTCCCTTCACTAGCCATGCACACACACCACACACACACACACACACACACACACACACACACACACACACACACACACACACACACACACACACACAGCTGCACCATAAAGATACATGAGGGAAATCCAATGTTTTTAGGTAAAACAGACCAAAAGCTATTTGTTTGGAATTTACTTGTGAAGGAAACACACAGTAATGAGTAAAGCAGGAAAGTTAAATTTGTGAGGAACTGTTAACTGTCACACATTATTAAGTTCACAGCAATTTCATACTTGATCAGACAGAAGTAAGCAAAAAAAATCTATTTAAAAAAAAATTAGAAGAAAAGAAAAGAGGGAACCAGCGCAAACAGCAAAGTGAGCAATTAATCTTCACATCTGCCAGATATGTGCTATCTCAGCAGCAAGCCCCTGGAGGTTTTTTTTTTTTTTTTTTTTTTTTTTTTTTTTTTGGCTTGGCAAGACGGTGTACAACAACAAAGTGCACCTACAGAAGAAAGGAGAAGCGGCATGGATATGCCACAGGAAGCTTTACACAGCAGCGGCAGCACAGGGACACCAAAGGCACTTTGGGATGGCAGAAAAAAAAAAATTCAGAAAGATCTCATCGCTTACCGATGTTGGGCGGGCTGTTAGAATATCGCACAGCAGCAGGCAGCGGGCGCAGTGCTGCAGAAGAAGATGAAGGTGAGAGTAAAAAAAACAGCACTAGTGGGACTCATGAGACATGCTCGTGAAAGGTCAGTGGGGGTGCTTCCCCACAGGGGTGAGAGTGCTCGACATTTACCTCCCATAGAGATGTCCTTGGCCTGTGTCAGTCCTAAACTGGTGGGCGGAGCAGGGGCTTTCCTGGTTTGAGAGGACGGCGCAGGTTTCGTTGTTGTTGACGTTGCGGCGCTGGGTGGGGCTGACCTGCTGGCAAGGGAACCCCCAGAAGATGGGGCATCCCCTGATTTCTCTCGCTCTGCTTCCTTCCAGGTCTGCCGACGGATTGTGAGATCTGTCCATCACCTTTCTGGCACCGGATTCATGGGCGGAATCCCTTTTTGCGTTCAGAGTGTTCAGCAAGCTGTCCAGTTTTGTCAGACTCTCCTCCAGAGTTTCGCCAGTCACCTCCGACGTCAGTTCCATTTCATTTAGACAGGCAAAGGAAAGAATCAAGGTCACTGAGGCACGTGTGCAATTTGGCAAGGTCAAAGGATGCAATGGCATGGGGTGTGGATGAAGAAACAGATGGCGAGGATGCTGGAGACAAGGAAACGGTTTATTGCACTGAGTTTCTGATATCACAGAGGAAGGTGGAAAGGTGTCTTTTGGCCGACCGGCCTGAACACCATCACTGTTATTGCTAGCACCACTGGGTTTCTGCTCACCGCCACCACTGATGACTTGCTGCTGTAAAGCTTCCCCATCCGGAAGATGCACCTGGCCTGAGCCAGACATGTTTCCGTGTGACAACAGCTTCACCACTGAATGACTTCGCTGCCTTTCAACAACAGAATCAGAGCTGTTGTCCGTGTTGCTGACGGCTTCACTGCTGGCCCTGGAACTGGAAGACCCTTCAGCAGTATCCGATGGATTGCTGGTGTCCACAGGACCAGAGGAGGGGTTCTCCAGAAGGCTGTCGGGAGGGGGATACTCCCCGTCATATGGTGCGCCGACCAATTCCGGCAGGCACGGGCACACTGTTCTAGAGTTATCTTTGCCTGCACAAGATAGTCAGCATAGTTGCTCTCTCGAAGGACATTTGCGTCATCTGATGCAACTCCAGCAGAGTCTGATGAGGAAGCAGAATTGTCCCCTGCCTGTTTTCTGCACACATTACACATTTTATTTTATAACCTTGCATGTGATAATGGAATAAGTTGTACCACACACAAAAGCCAAGAAATACACCAAAGCAATTAAGCAACAAACAGCAGAGACCCACTGGCCTCAAAACCCTATGTAAATTTTAAAAAAAGAAATCACACACACACGCACTTCATCAGTTAACAAAAAACAGTTAACCAATAAACACACTTGTGCACATACAATCGCACACGCTCATCTCTCTCTCTCTCTCAAACACACACACACACACACACACACACTCAAAAAAAAACAGCATTTAACAAATTTTCAAATGCTTTTTCAAAGGTTTTTATAGTAATGGAAATAATGAAAAATTTTATATTTGCCATTGTGACCAAAATCCCTTTAACTAAGCAAAATCAGAATGTTCTATGACTTTTTTCTTTTAAAGAATTCGTTTTGAAAATTATTTTCACAATGTACTTGCAAAATGTTAGTTTTCAATTCATAATCAACTATTTAGAAGGTCTAGACTATTTTCAAAATATTTTGCACAATAAAAATGTCACAATCTGAGCAAAAACACCCTGGGTTTCCACAGCAGAAGTGGGTTTACAAGAAAAAAAAGACTGCGCTTTCCTGGTCTTGACTACTAAGTAAGCAGCCTTTACAGAATAGGATTAGTACACACACACACACACACACACACACACACACACACACACACACACACACACACACACACACGCACACTTTCGCATAAACAAAACAGAGTTGTGATTCCCCAACAACTAAATATTAAACTGAACAGAAGAGAGGAAAACAAGCATAGGTAATCAATCCTTTGGAGCTAGGACACTTACTACAGTGCAAGAAATGTGGTTAAAATAAGAGAGAGAGAGAGAGAGAGAGAGAGAGAGAGAGAGAGAGAGAGAGAGAGAGAGAGATGCCACTCTAAGCTTCTTTTCATGAATAGCCTGCCAGAGGATCAAAGTTCCTTTACAGCTGGATACTTCTTTCAGCGCCGTGCAGTTCTTTTTGAAGGGAACCTCTCAAGGACCTAAAACATCTCATCCTGAGGCGCATCACTTGTTTTAGCCTAACAGCCTAACTCATACATGCATTTCAAAGCTTTAACTCCTCTTCAAAAGGCTCACAAAATGACATATAAACATTGGGACCACCAAATGCACCCCCCCCCTCCCCATTTCCTGTAAGGAAAAAAAAAAGGGAAATGACCACACACACAAAAATTTATAACCACCACCAGTGTGTGAACTCTCTTCCCCATAGTGTGTGAGCAACAACTTCCCTCCAAACACAGTCAACACAACAATGACAACGGTGATACTGATAACAGAAAATAATGGTGTTGACTGGAGAAAGAAATGGGTGAACAATGAAGCCATTCAATGCACAGACTGCACCCCGGCATGCAAGTCAATGTAGGTTGTAGTGTTCACAATCACCTACAAAACAAAAACCCCAAAACACATCAAAAACAGGGAAAAAAAATTCAATAAATATATACAAAACAAAAAAAAAATTCTGTTCATTAATATCCCTCGCTGATATTACCGTTCAATGTACAAAGGTACCCTTAACTAACAATTTTGTACAGACAACGGTACCCTTAAATGATCATTTTCAAAAAATCATATTCTAGAAATGATTAAAGTATGCAATTAGTGTGAAAACATTAACTCCATCCAATGTATCAAGGTTACTGCAAACCAGAACACAAACGCTCAAAATGAAGACTCAAAAAAAAAAAAAAAAAAAAAAAAGGAGGAGGTGAATTCAGCTGTGTGTTATCTAACCCAGCTTCTACACTTAAAATAATTTGTCTTTTACAGACCAAACTTCACCACTTCCTATACTATCTGTTCAGAATTTAACAAGAACTCAGGTTGCAAAACAAAAAGCAGAAAATGTAAACATCGCTCAAAAAGAAGAAAAAAATAAAATGACTCTTTTTCACACCAAATAAGTGCTGAACTCTCTTCTCAACATTATTTTTCAAGAAAGTTTATTAATGATTCGACTTTCGAAATAAAAGTTCTGGCTTCAAATCCCTACAGAAGAAGTTGTAAATCAGTTTGATCGATACATTATCAGAAATGACAAAGTAAAGTACAAAGCTAATTAATTACACAACACACAAACATGTTCACGTCAAGCAGAACATCACAGAATATGTTATAAACAAGGACGGAACACCTACTGTTAATTCTTCCCAAAGCCACATAGTTCTCTCTACTCCCCCCCCCCCCCCACCCCATCCTCTTTTTTTCCACCCTCATACTTTTTCCTCATTTCTCCTTTCCTTCCCCTCGCCTCCTCTTCCTTCAAACTGAAACACTTGGCGCACTTACTGCTCTCCTTCTGCAAGCGTTTCCATTTTTTTCTTGTCTTTCCTGGATCGGAAAAGACTTCTCCTTCGAGGCTCTTGCCGTGAGGGGTGCTTTAGTTAGTTCAAGAGGTGTGCTAACACTAGCACTTCTACCTGCCGCAGTTCTAGTGAGAAAACACACACACACGCAAACACACATCAATCATGTTAACATGCAAAATATCACAACCAACTGCAGTCTGATGTGCTCTGGGTGAATAATGATCTCCTCTGTGAAATTAATATTTATTATATAACAGAAAGACTTGTTACAAAAGTGAAAACCTCATAATTCTTGTTAAAAAAATATGTAATGAATAATCATAAACCATTTCTACAGGTTTCTTTTCATGTTTGTTGTTGTTGGTATTGTTATTGCTGCCCTAACGATTCATAACAATTCATATAAAAAAAAATATTTTAATTGAATATAAATTTCAACCAGTTCATAACTAGACTTTATGATACATGGGTTTCAAAGTAACACAGTCCTTCAGATGTTGCTGCACACACATCCAAGTCTGATGCATGTAATATAAAAGAAAAAGAAAATGGTAATGATAGGAGCAATGATCTGATAATCGCAAGTCCCTGTCACGTCCATGTGATAATCAAGTGGGTGCAGGATTTTTTTTTTTTTTTTTTTTTTTCACAGCACAATCATTTTGTTAAATATTCACCCACAGCACATTATGTCAAGTTTAAACATGAGCATGACATAGAAAGCAAGTGTTAATATAAATTCAAGAACATACAGGTTTATTTTCAACTTTTAATAAATGAAAATGATACAAACACAAATCTTTTTTTTTCTGGGAACTGCTAGACTCAAATATACACAAAGAACAACTGCTCCACATGAGACTTACAAAGAAGTTACTCCATTTATTAATACTGAAAGATTTATAAACTGAATTATGTTTTTGGAGTTCCTGTTTATAAAAATTCCCCACCCAAACCTCCTCTTAACTATGAAAATGAAAACAGTCTCCAGAGTCAAGTGAAACAAAAAGCCCTTGACTAATACCAACTTGTACAGCTGTCAAGTGTGAGACTGTAGCATCCTTGTGATGGAACAAGGCAGACAGTATTACCAAGTGCTTTCTATCACTAGGGGGCCAGAATAGCTCAGCTGGTAGAGCACCGTACTCGTGATCCTGGGGTTGGGGTTCCAATTTCGGTACAGGGGGATTTTTCCCTCAGAGTTAACATTGGTTCTGACTCCATTCCCCATACAGTCCTTCAAATGAGACTATAAACCGAGGTTCCGTGTGTAAATGCACGCACAACATCTTGCACACACCTAAAAATCCCATCACCAACTTTCGGAAGAGAAGGCCAGTTTGGCCGTTGGTATGGATGACACGTTACACATAGCATGCACCTTCCCCGAAGATGGTGTATGGCTGCCTTAATGGCTGAATAAAAAACGGTCATACACACAGAAGTGTCAGAATCTTCAACTGGATGAAGGTGGACACTCAAAGAAAGAAGAAGAAGAAGATCACTGTCTCTCCCGACTCTTGTTTTGCTTGGGCCAGTACCCCGTTATTGAGTTGAAAGGAGTGACACCTTAATTAAAGTCTACATCAGAATTCCCACAGAGGAAAACCAAAATTTACTGAAATTCTAAAGGTATCCAGAGGACATGACCCCCAATCCTCAACCCCCTCCAGAAGGGAAAATTTTGAAACCTGTTTTCAAAATAGAGCAAACAAAGCAAATCTCAGCATAAACAGATGTACCATCGAGGTTTTAGTCCACCTACATAACAACATGTATTGTACAGCTTTTGTCAATTTCTTTCATTTTTGCAGCATTTTGCTGACTCACAATTGTCACAAGACAGTATTTTGCTTTCAACCAGACAGATAAAATGATGATGGCCCACTTTCATGAACAAGTCTATAGGAGATTTCATGTCATCTGCATCCTTTGCTAGCATACCCCAAAATGCAACAAGCACTCCTGATTTTTTTTCATTCAAGATTCTCATTTTTCACATTTTGCTGAAATACATTATTCACAGAAAAAGTGCACGCCCCTGCTATGTAAAGTTATACTTTCCTTGGAATTCATTCATACTTGCTTGCTTTCAGGAAAGTTTGGCAGTCAAAGGGTTAAACATGATAAACTGAATGTCTCTCCCTCTATGGTAACTTTAAGACATACAGGAAAGAATATGGTTTCTAAAATTTTTTTTACCTGCCCCACTGAAAAAAAATCAACCATGAAAAAAAAAAAAAAAAGAAAGTGCAGAAAACTGAAGAACAAGAACACTTGAAATGCACTGATAAAAGAAATGACGAGACCACTTAATCCCCTTACTATTTCCTTTTCACACACTGACTGAAAACCATTTACTGTCAGATTAACATAGTGTTGTACTGACAAATTTTTTTTGACTGAAACCTTTTACTGTCAGATTAACATGTTTGTACTGACAAACTTTTCACACACACACACACACACACACACACACACACACACAAGTAAGATAAGCATGAAAGTAATGTTCTTTTTCATGTCAGTCCCTTAAGGGATGAAATGGAAAACACCTTGACAATCACCTCATAGAAAAGACAGCAGCAAAAATCATCCCAATCAAATTTCCTTTTAAACTGTGAAGTTGTTGACGCTAACACCAAAAGGTAAAAATCCTTTTTAATGAGAACATCAATTGCCTATATGACTCACATTCATAACTATCCACTACATCAAGAAAACAGCAAAAGGTGGGGGACAAACGGGGAGTGATTCATTCTTGAAGCCTTTAAAAACACCACATTAACAAAAACCTGTTGGAAAAATTATTCAAAAGTGTGTCAGCAAGGCGTTGGAGATTTATGCAAACTTGCACACAGAGCTTGAGTCCACCTGCCCATTCATTCTTTTTTTTTTTTAAATGAAGACAAATGAAATCTGTATGTACAAAAGTGGTTAAAATACTTAAATATTCCTACTACACACATCTGGCACAAGCAAGCTGATATATTGCTCATTCTTCCAGATGGGTGAAGAAGAAGGGGCAGAGGAAGTGGGATGGAGTGGGGTATGTGTGCTGTGAGTGGATATCGATATAACTGAATGCATATATGTTTGTATAGAGGTGAATGTTTTGTGTATGTGAATGCATGCGCGTGTCGGCATGCAAATGAGTATGCGAAATTGTGCAGGTATTCCTGTCCAGATACATGCCTGTATGCCAATGCATGCATCTGTGTAACCAACAACAAAGCAAACACAAACAGGAGCAGCATTCATAACTGAACATCCCCAAAGGGTTTTTCCATGCTCACATGCAATGCGTCACTACCAAACATGCAAAACTGGGTTGATTATACCACCCAACTCTAACATTTACAATCGGATATATTTCCCTGGACCTCCTGACTCCCTTCAAGCCACAGAGAAAGCAGAAACAACAGTGAAACACCCTGAACGCATACAGCACACTAAGCTCAAGGGAACTACCCCATACCTGCTTCCAGGCAGTGCACGACCAGAGAGTAGAGGTGAAGGTGTGCTGTGAGGGGAAGGGGAGGGGGCAGGGGCGGAGGCCTGGGGGGAGGGGCCAGGGGCTGGGTAGGTCATGCAGCAGACAGGCCGAAGGGAGAGAAACTTCTCTGCGCTCTTCCCATACAGGTCCAGGTCGCGGACAGCTCGCCGCTGACTGACCATCACATGGGTGCAGGGATACCTGGAAAATCAATCAAACATACTATAAAGATACCTGGGAAATCAATCAAACATACTATGAAGGATGAGCTGTTTAAGGATTCATGGGAATGTGCACATACAAGCGACCTTTATGTTATCATACATTCTGACAAATGATCTAATTCCAAGCTCTCCCACTTTCTCCCTCTCAGACATATTAACTCCTCCCCCCCACCCCCCAATCTCTCTCTACTTCTTAGCTTTACACACCAATCCTCACTTACAATCAAACTCTTCTCATTAATACAAACACACACTTGCATGCACACTTGCATGCACTCGTGCAACATACACATGCATGTACGCGCGCACACAAGTACGCATGTGAGCGCACATACATGCGCACTCACACACATGCACACACACACACATGCATGCGCGCGCACACAAGCGCACACACACACACACACACACACACACACACACACACACACACACACACACACACACACACACACAGAAACTCACTTGAAGACAAGCTGAAACATGACTTCCTCACAGTTCATGTCCACCAGAGTGTAAAACAGTGACAGAGACACCAAACTCAGCTGAAACGAGCAAAAAAACAAGCAATTACATACATTCAATCATCATCCTCATACATCACCTGCTTTCAATTCTGGATTAAAACCACATACACATACACACACAAATTTTAATGGATATTACTTCAGAAAACACATGCAAATTCTGTCAAACAATAGCTGAAGATCATCACAATAACACTGAAAATTTAGACAGCAAACTGTTCAGCTGTTAGCTTCAACCCTGACACTTTTAATGCACAAGTTTGTGACTGATAAACACTATTTAAAAAAATGAATATTCTTGTTGGCTGGATGGTTGACTGATGATTAACTGACTGATAAGATTCATCAGTTCGGTGGTGTATTGGAAATCGACTTTAACAAGGAGATACCCCTTGCGTAGCCCTTCATGGTCATCTGGGTTGTACACATGAATTGAAATGAATCAATAACTGGTTCATCGATAGGCTGACTGACTTATTAGTTGATGGACTGGTTGACTGATTGTTGACTTGATTGCAACAAATTTTTAAGTCAGTCTATTAGTCATGTTGATTCCTTTTTTCTCCTTTTTTTATTTCATCTGCTTGTTGCTTTTATGGAGATCAATCAAATCCAGCTTATCTTAACAACATAGTCCTTCTATATCTACTATCCGAACAACAATAATTTCGTCATAACTTTCAACAATAAAAGAATCACATCCACCATCAATGGTCCTGTACATTGTCACTTTTCAAATCTTCCATATCTTATTAATATCTTCTTATATGAAATTTCAACAATTTCAATGCTAAACACACAAAATCACTCTCTTAAGATAACCGGATTTGCACTAACAGCAGCATCACAAGAGATTTGTTTTTCAAGAAAACTGAATTTCATGGTACTGCATAACTTTTCATCTTATGTTCAGAAATGGCAGCATTTTGTTGTTGTTGCCTGTTGATTTAAGAATATTCTTAATCTTACTAGGAAGGACGGAGATTGAAACAAGTGGGGGAATGGGACTCTGGCAGGAGAGATTTCCTAGGCATCCCTAAATGAACATTTTTCAGCTTGCTCAATTAAGTTATTGAAAACAAGCGGGGGTAGAGTGACGTGATCAAAAGAAGAAACAAAGTCTAGAGAAACAATGTCATAAGCCATTTATCTAACAACATTCTGATATACAAGAGTGAAGAATGTGAAAAGACCAAACCAAACCAAACCAACCTTTGTATTGGAATTGATGCGAGTGATGAGGGATTCGAGAATCAGAATCTCATCATGACGCTCCGTCAGCACAAAACGCAGGAATGCACGGATGAGATGTGGCTCCGAAATCCTTCGCAGAAACAGGTCCAGATAGGCTGTGGCCGTCATCACACCTCGTCTCGAGAGTTCTAAGACATAGTGTTACAACGTATTGACTGCTTGCTGTTTAGATTACCATTTAAAGTAATTTTCTCTAAAATTTCATTTTATTCCCTGTCAGTTTTTTTTCTACAAAAATCTCAATTAAAACATTACTTTCAAGAAAATACTGAATGGCAAGTCAAGCGCGAGTCAAGTCAAGAGTCAAGTCAAAAAAATCTAAATATTAATTCATCTGATATTTATATGTTTTTATTTTGTTTTGGTGTTTTACAAACTTTAAAATCCATTTCTTCAGCAGCTTTCCAACTCTCAATGCCCATATCCAAATGAAGAATGCTACGTTGAAGTCTTTTTTTTAATAGCATACACACACACACTGATGAGTAGTGCTTCCATGTATAAAATCACGATATCTTTTTTTTGTGTTTAACAGAAGACTGAAATGAAATCACAAACTCTCATGTTTCTCTTCCCTCCACCGCCCCTGCATAATGGCTAATGTGTGTGCTACTGTGATGCCCTGCGGGAGATAAAAACCTCTCCTGCCAGTTCATAGCCTGGTCC
>JADBJO010014434.1:0-27500 GCA_016801955.1 Conus betulinus | reverse complement strand
TATTCAGTTCATGCACATGGGATTCTCTTTTTCTTTCTGTCTCCCTCTCTCAACCTCTCAATACATCAAATTTTACTTTAAAAAGAAAAGAAAAAGAAATTAAGGCAAAGAAAGCAACACTATTACTAAAAAGTAATAACATAAATCAGTGAAAGCCTGCCACCAATCTCTCCCTTAATTCACTAAAAAGAATAAATAGTCCTTTTTTGTGTGCACAACCATGCGAAGGGATACCTGGAGTATGTGAGCATACATGCATATATGTGTGTGTGTGCCTCTGTGTGTGTGTGTGTGTGTGTGTGTGTGTGTGTGTGTGTGTGTGTGTGTGTGTGTGTGCGCGCGCGCGCGCACGCACGCGTGTGCGCGTGTGTGTGCGTCTAATGCACGCGTGTGTGCGCTTGTGTTTCTAAGCACACGTAAAAAAAAAAAAACTTCCCACTGGGCAATCCCATTTAAATTGATTTACTACTACACACCGAATGCATTCCAACCTTATAATTACGCTTCGTTTCGCTGCATCAAACTGACAATGCCTTTATTCCCAAAAATGTCTTCATAAAACTGTTCACCTCGTTTATTATTTAAAAAAAAACAACAACAATAAACAATCGAATAAAAGCAATGTACAAATCCACTCAAAAACAGTGAACTGGTGTGCCTACAGTTGGTTTACAAAGCCCCAAACCAATATCTGCTGCTTCAATCTCCCGTGGGAACTCTCTTGCAGGCAGTAATCTTATCAATAATGACTTGTCATCCCGCTTACATAGTTCACATTTTTCTGTTTTTCAATCTACAGCATCTGGGCATTTTTCCCCTTAAGAGAAATTACAGCATCTTTGTTGTTACATAACTTTGGTAGGCGAAGTGCAAATAAGCATGAAAATGTGACCCATTTTACTGATGCCGATCAGAATCCTCAAACAGATCAAAATATGGGAAATAACGACATTACATTGTGGACAGCATAAAGCTCAATGGCAGCAGAATGCTAGAATTGAAATTTGTACTATCTAAACAAACCCACTCCATGCAAGCACTCACAAACACACATTCAACATTGTCAAAATGAGTTTATATACACACTCTTCACATTGTTTACTGAAGTTCTCGCTCACTCTCTTTCTCTCTCTCCCTTTCTCTTTCATAAACACACACAAAACTGTCTAAACAAGAAACACACACTATCACACACACACACACACACACACACACATACATACACATATAACATGCAAACATAAACAGTCATCAAAAGAATAAAATAGGTGATCCTAGCTAGTCCAGACCTGCTTAGGCCCCAAAATAACCCCCCCCCCCCCCCCCCCCCCCCCCCCCCCCTACAGTAATAGAACCCCCAATTTTCTGCAAAGAATGGATGTTTTTCAGTAGTATGAACATGGTGATATTCTTAAAATAACTCCTTTGATACTCTTCTTTCTTGTATTAACCAAGACCGGATTTAGGGTTTACTGCCATACCTATTGTCTGGATCTATGTAAATGCTACTTTTACAAAAATGAAGCCAATTAGCAAGTGATCTGAATATTTTGTGAATGTGACAATCTTTAAAGTTTCGCAAATATGAATATCTATGTATTACAATCTGTCATGAAGATAAGTTTGAATGTAGAAAAACTAAGATGGGATGGAGAAGAAAAAAAAAATCATGACTTGAAGAAAACCACCATCTTAAAAAGTTTTGCCTATAGACTGATAGTCTGCAGGAACACATTATTGGGGTATCAACTTTTTAGAATCAGCCTTAGATTGATGTTTGAGAGTTTCTATATGACACTGACATTAACAATTGTCAAACCCCCCTGAAGCCTTACGGAGATATTGTCAAATACAGCTTACAGAAGAAAAAAAAAACTTTGTCTCAAACTAACGTCAAAGGCTCGTTTTGTATATTTTGAAAGGTTTCGTTGACCAACAACCACCAACATTTTTCTTTTGTTGTTCTTAGTACCAATGCCAGCTAAGCTTTCCAATTCAGGTTTCTTTTTTTGTTACCGACTTCTGATTCAGAATCACTTTTGTGCTGCATCTTTGATGCTATTTTTCTGCACAAGAAAAGACTCTACCATCACCAGCATTACACAACTGCTATTCCCATGAGTCCCACAAGTCAGCAAAAATACTTCATGAGAACTGACATAGCCTAAAATGAAACAGATGGTTTTATGGTCAGAGAGATTGTAGTTTTTTAATATTTCACGGCAGAACCTTAATCTGGGCATTAGCAACATAAATTCCAGATGAACTGTAGCACGATGCAGGTCTGCTAATCTAAGTGGGGGAGTGATAGTTTCACACAGTCATCAAAAAGAAAATAAAACAAATGACTTTACACCTTACTTTTCAACCAGCCACGATTCCATAGAGATTTTTACACCCCAACGGATATATGAGGAAAAAAAAAAAAAAGAGTCTCAACTAATAGTGTTGATCATTGAGTTCGCCAAGACATGGATAACAGAGGTACAATTCATAGGTAAATGACTTCATACTGAACATTCTTAATACAAAACGGTGTCACCAAGTTAATACTGAACCTTTAACATGTGGAAAAAAAAGGTGATTTTCATTCAAAAGGGATATTCAGTGCAACAGCAATTTATTAAAAAAAAAAAATAAAATAACTGAGCTTCTCGAAAACATATAACCTACATCTGATTCAAGATTTTTTTTTCCTCCCTTCACCACATCCAGAGATTTTCCTCCCCTCCACCACCACCTCCTCCCAAATCCAACCCTTCCTGTTCCCCATTCTACCCCCACCCCCAGGGTAATACCTACCCTGCCATCAGATGCTAAATGGATTTATATTCACTCTTTACTTACTGACACCCCAAATCAACAGTTTACAGCAGTTTTTTGACAAACGTTTCAGATTTGGAATTTGCTCATTTCTGAATTTCTAACTTGGCACCTTGATGCTTTCATAATATCATCAGCTAACAACAGCTCCACCATCCTTTTCTCTGTCCAACATGCCCAATCAATATAGATTTTCTTCTGTAGGAATGCAAGAAAGCTTTTCCCCAGCAAACAATGTGTTTGATTAATGTGCAACATAATCTAATTCGGGTTCATGACTATCACGCAGCCTCAAAAACAGCAGCAAAGGCAATGATTATCTATGGCTGAAGGTTTCCATGCGGTTGCCAGTGAGTTTTGACAATCTTATTACTCTACTCTGAACCGATGTTCTTCATATTTTCATTTCATCACTAACCCTTAAAAACAGTTTGTCTGCGAAGAAAAAAAAAAACCTGGCAAGTAACAACTGGGTAAAGCCTGTAACCTCCAGCATGACAGTCAAATCACATTTGAAAATCATGATAAATTCAAACAGGAAAACAATAACAAAGAAGAAAAATTAAAGCTGTCATTTTCAACATGGCTAGTGTTAGTTTCAAAACAAATAATTTTCATCACAAAGCCAGTTTTGGTTAGACTGGGCAAACACAGTACACATAAAGAAATTGCCATGCTTACAGAGTGAGGAAGACAACAGCTACTAACAAAATCAAATCAGCAGAGGGGGGCAGGAGAGAATGCAAACCCCTTATCTAGCATACTGCCCCTACCTCCCCAAAATTATTTTAAAAAAAAAAAAAAAAAAAAAGCATCATATTGCAAAAAAAAAAAAAAAAAAAAAAAACAAAAAATGCACCACAGCCATCTACAAAGCTCTGTGTCAAAACGACACAAGGACAAAACCCCAGACATTCAGGTGGCCATACAGGGCTGCCCCATGCAGGCCAGCAGCCTGGGGAACAGGTCTACTAACCATGAAGACGGCAGTGTCCCAGCAGAGGAATAGGGAGGCCAGAGATGTCCTGTCAGTCAGAGGGAGGAGTCATGACACAAGATAGACAGGAAACAAATGAAGAAAGAAGTAACTCATAGTTATCAGAATGATGAAAATCAAACAAATCACAGAAACAATAATAAATAGCTTTAATGATGAAAATCATTACCCACAGTAAAAACAGAAGACAGAGGGGTAGAAAATAAAACAAACAAAAAAAGCAAATGGCAAGCAAGACAGGAAGACTGACTAAAACACGGACTTTCTTTCATACCACATCAGCTGAAATCATCTCAACAGCTAAAACCAATGAATCAGTCAGAAAAAAGTGTGAATGCGTCTTAGTGAATTTCTACACCTCCTCAATCTTACAATCAAAAAAAAAAAAAAAAAAAAAAAAAAACCTTTTAAAACTAAAATGACAGAGACAGAGGGAGAGAAGAAGACAGAGTGAGAGTGAAAAAGAGAGAAAGTAAATGTAATCCAAAAAGAACGCTAAAGACTGCAGAAATCATGTCCAAATAATCTGCATTAAATACAAGTAGTTTCATTCATATCATACATACTGTCACTCTTAAAAATTACATTCAACTTTTATTCCTTATCCCACTAGTTCCATTTATTCTCACTGAACCTTTTCTTTTGTATCATTATATGCATTATTAATCAGATGTTTTGTTTCCCGATTATTTGGGTGCTCATGAACTCACTGCAATTCACAGTCTTCGACTTGTTATCACAGTCATTTGTTCTCAAACATAGTTAACATCAAAAACATCGGCACACAGACATCATATTCATACGTAAAGTTATGCAGACACTTCAAATTGATAGACTGGTTTTAATTTTGTTGAGTTTGAGCTGGTTCATGTAAAGAAAAATAAAACATAACTATGGCTTCTAGAGTCACAGCTTTTGAATCAGACTGGTTTCATGCTGAGTATCTAGCAGTCTCATGAGAATTGCATTTAAATGACAGGAAAAGAGCATGTGAAATAAAGGTTCATGAACAAGAATATATCAAGAATGAAGTCAATGGGGGGCAAGACAGAGAACAGAGTATTTGAGTAATAGAGCAAGGGAGTATTCAAGTAACATTGCAAGGGAGTGTATCAAGTAACAGAGCAAGTGACAGAGAAGAGAGACAAGGATAGAATGAAAGTCAGCAGAGAATGAAAGAAACATAATAAGACAGAGAGAGAGAGACAGAGAGACAGAGAGATTCTAATCTTAAGCTGGAATTCCACACAAAGTATGCTGAAGTTCTGATAATTATGCACAATCATATGCATTACACATCATTATATCAAAACCTCTTTCTATGAAATAAGCCAGCAAATCAATTCTCAAGTGAGCCAACTTTAAATCAAACATAATAATCCAATGATAAAGTGTTATTCTACATGATTTACGTTTTTTTCAGAAAAACATAAAAAAAAATACTTTATTTCAGAATCAGCTGCATCACAGTCCATCCCTGATGATGTCAAAGAAAATGTGCACAATGTACAGTATAAGTAACGCTGGCTATCAGCCCAAAGTGAAGTGTACCAGTACCCTTCACGAATACTGTATATTACACTTAATGGAAAATGCTACCGAGAGAACATTTGATTTCTGTGTTGAAACCCACAAGGCAATGTTTCGCATGGAATGGTGTGCACAACAGATAAACAATTATCTGAGCTGTGTGGACACTGAACCAAACATGATTCGGTTCATGAATATGAGGTGACCTGCACCTTGGTGGCTGCTGAAACTGATTTCACCTTACACATTGAGCAGCTTTCAAATGTTAAGGCAACCTGGTCAAAATGAGGGTACGTATCATCCTAAGAATCCAGAAATTATAGTACAGTAAAAACAATGCTTATCTGAAGAGCATTAGGACTGCACACACTCCGCCAAGGTGGACAGATTCAAGAATCACCCTTCCAGTCAGTTCATGAATGAACAGAAAATCATTCTTCTACCAGGGAATGTAAGACTTGAGAAATAATTGAGTTACTTTCCAAATATCTTTTTTTAAAATAGGATTCGAAAAATAAGAAACACCAACCTTCATATCACTAGAGAGTTTTGAAAGTTCCATGAAAATATATTACTTTGAAGATAAATATCCACTCATAATAGTTACTTCACTGTGTTCAAGCATAACAAAAAGGTGTGTAATAATCTGACTGAACGGTTTCAGGGTTCACCACTTTCTCCCACAACCTACAGCCAACGAACATCTAATGGCTTCAACTTTGAGCACACACCATGTTTCCACCAAGATTTGTTTAAAAATGCAAACTATTTTGTACGCTTTTCTGTAAAATCTGATGTGCAATAATCTTGCTGCACAGATCCATGATGCATCCTCCCATCCTGAACAGAACCAAATATTTACTGGATTTCACCTTGGGCCACTTCTACCTTTCAACCAAGTGGTTTCCATACCTCTTTTTTTTTCTTTGCATTAGTTTAATCAGTATAACCTAGCTTAACCACATGCCATTTCAGGGCTATCAAAACTGAGGACAAAAAGTAATCTTGCTGATAGACAAACAAACAGAACAAACAGAGAGACATAACTTCTGCGAAACAAAACACAATAAACACTTCAAACAAATATCAAGCATTTCATTTGAATAAAAATGATACATTTCAAACAAATACCAGAGCAGTGTAGCTACAGAACATTTTAAGGGAACATGCTTAGATACTTTTCCCAACTTAGGCCTAGAGGTAACAAAATATTTATGCATGTAAACAAAATACGACCAGTGCCACAAACACCACCACCAAATGATTTTTAAATCCATTTCCCAATATCAATGAGCATCACTAGCCACAATTGTTTTAACACTAAAAGAAAAAACAACTGCTATCAATGAGTAAAAGGCATTTAAAACTGAGACTGGCAAATCTAATTTTAACTGCTGCAAAATAAAAAAAAAAAAGTTATATACACTCACATACACCAGCTAAACACTTCTGTTCACACACAAACAAATGCACACACATACAAATGCACACACATACAGACACGTTTTTTTTTAGTAATAGCTCTACTATGAGCAAGGTTCTGAATTTTCAATAGCAACAACCTTGCTTCAATATTAATGAAATAAAAACATTTTCCCAAAAACAAAACGCTTCCCGAGCAACTGGAAAAAAGTTTTCAGAGATCAAGTACAAAAACAAAAAAGCATAATACTGATATTACACTTTCTTAACTCTCCATACAGAAGAAAATGCCTGAGCAAGAATCAAGATAAGAGAACAGCAAGTCTACAAAGTCACCCACTCCACCCCTTGATCCTAATGCACCCATGCATGCATGCATGTGTGTGTATGTGTGTGTGTGTGTGTGTGTGTGTGTGTGTGTGTGTGTGTGTGTGTGTGTGTGTGTGTGTGTTCCTAATTAATTGAATGGGGGAGACAAAGAGAGAGAGAGAGAGAGAGAGAGAGAGAGAGAGTTTACAGAAAACAAGAGCTTCAAAGTTTCGGCAGAAAGAAACAAGACATAAATACCAACTACATTTCATTATCTACACTCTTACTTATAAATCAATTTAGGAAATTGCAAACTCTCTTGCTTTAAAAGCTTTGTACAGGTAAATGCAGAGGTTTTTCACAGTTTTTGCATTAACGGAGGATAACAATAGATTTAGATGAAAAGCATTTGCTATTCTGTAATATTTTGGAGCGATCAATTCTTTTCTTAATTTATCGTATAATGGACAGCATAAGACAAAATGAACTTCGTTTTCTTCAGTATCCTTACAAAATGGACACAATAGATCATTAGGTGTAGGATTCCTGTATCTATAGTAATGAACAGCAAGGTCTGATGCACCAAAACGAAACAATGACATTATATGTTTTTTAAGTGTCTCTCCATATCTATGTAAATATTTTGGAATACAGTGCATGTAATCGCAAAATCTTCTATACATTGAATACCGCTCACTATTTTCCACATGGTCTTGCCAGTTTTGCCATCTACAATCGATAAGCCACTGCTTAAAGAAACTAAAAAATTCATTTGCATCTCCAACACCTTGGTTTAACCATACATACCCAAAACCATTCTGAAACAGATATAATCTTACATTTGTTACCCAGTTCCTTTTGCCTTTCTGGTCTAAATGTAGCAGCATTAAATACGCTTTCTTTGGTAGCCTGTGTTCATCCATCTGTACTAACTTTAACCAGTAGGAAATACATCTGTGTGTGTGTGTGTGTGTGTGTGTGTGTGTTGTTTATAATGACTAAATCCCAAACCAACCATGGAAAACAATTGTTTCTATATGCTAAACGCAAGTTCTTGGTATCAAATGCCCAGCACAGTCATGAATTTTACGCTAAACATGAACACTTGTTTAAACCAAAGGAATAATCACAGCTTCTGCTCTAAACAGTTCAAGTCTGGTATTGATCTTCAGCACAGAAAAGCAAACTTTAGAGTCAAGGTAATGATCATGATTTATCATTTTTAACTCTTCAACAAAACATGCAATTCCAGAAGTGGCAACCATGCAAAAAAAGTTTTTTTTAAAAAAAAAAAAGAGAGAAAAGAAAGTCAAGAATAACATCAAATGATTTTTTTTTTAAATAATGATAATGGTCATCGTAACTTTCACAAAAATATATAAAGAAAAGGTGTGGTCCTGAGACCAAACATCTCCATAACAGGGAGGAAAAGACAAAGTGACACCACACTCTCTGCACGCTACATTCCAGCACCCATGTGTCACAGCACTTTCTCACGATGTACATGTGCCACATTTTCATGCTCATGCATCCCAACAGTGACCCCGAAGTGCTACTGGTCTGGAAAAGCAAGTTGGTTTGTCCCCCTCTTTCCATATCTGTACATTCAGTCCCTCTTTTAAAAGAAAAAAGATTGATAAAAAAGGGTTACAGAGTCCTTTACATGTAAATTTCCATCTGTTTGCACAAACCTCTCCACACCTTTGTTATGTAATAGAAAATACTGCTCTGGAATCTTTCTATGTGTATATATATATAGGTGTGATAGCCAAGTGGTTACTAGCACATCAACTTAAAGGATAATGAGAATCCACAAGATACTGTTTAGAATATTTACAGCACCTGATAAGTTATGAATACAGATTTTCAAACACCCTCATGACATATGAATACACCTGGTGTCTAAGAATTCTGTGCCTGTTATATAGGTGAAGGATCAAATACACTTTGAAGATCTACAATCCATGTGAGTGTCTGACTCGTAACAGAAGCACAAAGCAGCACACTGCATAAACAACTGGATATGGACTAACTCACAGGATGTAAGTAGTCACACACCTAAAAAACTCACAGAAAAGAGTAAACATGTAAGGTGCCACCCAAAACACAAAAGATACAGAGGTCTGCTGAATAAACCTGTTTTTCTTTTCTCTTTTAATGTAATTGCTGGAGGAGCTAAAATGGTGCCAAGCAATGACAGTCCACTAATGGTAAAACAAATATGTTAACATGATCTTCGCAATGATTGAAATACACATTTTTCCCCATCTTGTTACTACACCACCAGAAAATACAAGCAATCAAAACAATGACCATATCTTTCAAAAACATCTTGCAAACAAAGTGAAGTCATCCTCTGAGAAAATGAACCACCCTGTGAACTTACTGCACAAGATGGTCGAGTCCAGATACCCAGGAGACCTGACAGAATCCTGCAATGCCATGCATTACATACCTGGTGAAGAGCAGGTCCCAGGACAGGCAACAGGAACCCCGTGTAGATGAACTTGATCAGCTGATCCCTCACCTGGGATGGGCCACCTGCCAGTGGATTGAAACTGCATTAGACGTGATGGTACCTATCATAAAAACTGATGTTGTGCATGCGTGTGTGTGTGTGTGTGTGTGTGTGTGTGTGTGTGTGTGTGTGTGTGTGTGTGTGTGTGTGTGTGTGTGTGTGTGTGTGTGTGTGTGTGTGTGTGTGTGTCTGTGTGTCTGTGTGTGTGCCACTTTCCATTCATTACATTTTTTTCTATTTATTTGTCAAAATGAACCCGTTTTGCAAACACTTTTATTTTGTGTACTTGCTCTTTTTTTCGAGGGGGGGGGGGGGACGACATTAAAAAAGAAGCTTTCCATTAATCTATTTACCATCGATCATTAAAGTATCCACATGCATATTCATATTCTCCTTCTCTCATACCTGCACAACAGCATTGCAGAATTCCAGTGAGTTCAGAAACATCTGCAAGTCTGGAATTCTCTGGCAGTCTTCCTCTGTCAGCGCAAACCAGTCCTCCGATGCTGGCGTGATCTTTCTGGGCAGGGACGAGTACAACCCACTGAGGCCTGTCGCCAGCACCTGATGTCATACAGAACACCACCACACATATGAGAGAAAAAAAAAAAAAAAAAGAGCCAACAGACCCACACGTCAAGATGTTTCATAACCTGGTCAACTATGGAGGCCATATCAGGGCACCGAGAACCCACCCACATAAAGAGAAACCAATTCACAAACACACACACACACACATGCAACGAGAGAAAAAAAAAAAATCTTTTTAAAGAAAAAAAAAAATCAACTTAACGGAACCTTTCAAAAAACAACTTCCAGAAATCCTTTAAAAAATAAACGGATGATTGAAAGGTGGGAGTCTTTCTCTGGGTAGGAATCTGGTACAGGAAGAGTAAAAAATGTTCTGGAAAAAAAGACCTCTAAATGGAAAGTTTTTTGTTTGTTTGTTTTTCACTTGGGGGGTGCTCCGTGGGTTTAACTGTAAGTAGCCATTGTTTTTCATTTGGGGGGTACTTTGTGGGTTTAACTGCGTACCCATACCCATAACTCTTACTTTTTGAAACATGATTAAACCACATAAAAGTGCTCCATCTCTTTTTGTTTTTACACTAGCTCTGCTGTCTACCATTCTCATCTAGACTTTCCTGAACTTGACTTCTGGCTTAACATATTCTCATCACAGACATCAAAAGTTAACTTCAGTGACATTATTGTAAAATGTTATGAGATAAGGTTCTGGGTGAGTTGAAATCATAAGACAAAGCGAAAAAGAAATTTCAACACAAAAAGACAACTTCTATGGCTTAAAAATGCAGATATAGCTGAGCACACACACACACACACACACACACACACACACCAGCACACACACACACACACACACACACACACACACACACACACACTCTTTTTCTCTCTCTCTCTCAACATACCAAAACCTGATTAATTTGTAAAGCAGAATAAACAATGTAAAAGAATCTGCAACAAGACAGTCGCCTCTGACAAAATTCTAAAGCAAAATCCCATTTTGCTAAATTATCCTCTCCACATCCAAGCCTGTCATGAGTTCATGTCAAAGTCTTGAACATCTGTAATTATAGAGACTGATGTGGTGACACCTGCAGGACAAAACACTCACGAATGCTAGCTCAACCACCATGAAATTCTTGTCATTATTAGGAGACTACACACTCCAGGGAGAGCATGTGGCTGTGTGGAGGCCCAGAATGAGTGGCTTGGGAGTCATGCCTCTGAGAAGGCATGAAAAGTTGAGATAGTAAATTGAACATGGCTGCAGAAATGTCTTTCATCTTTCTTGTTCTTGCTGAGACAAGAAGCTGGTGCTGGCAGATGCACCTTAAATCAGCACCACTTTCAAACCCATTCTCAGTGAATGACTAGAGGTGGGATGGGTACAAACCTGTCCATACAAGCTGACTTTGCAAATGTAGGCTGAAATCACCCATGCTGATATTGATGGAAAAGGTTTCCTCAGAGAGGGGTCTGAGTATGAATGGATGAACTCCAGCCTCCCCTGGACGGTGAACCTGTGAATGTTCTGCCGAAGTGGGACTGACTGGAAAGTGCTGACTCATCAAATGTCTTCTCAAACGGCCTGAGACAAACACTTTCTCCACTAGTAACCAAGTTACAAGACTGAAGTCTTTAGCGACTTCTACCACATTTCCTAGCCTTGACTGCCCTTTCAGAAGGCGTGACAGAATGCGAGGAGAGACTGAACCTGACCCACAAGTCCTTGCACTTAGGATGGTGAGGTATAATGATCAAGATGGCAAGTACACATGCCAGCACTCACTGGAAAGAAAACTGCAAGGAAACAAGTCCGATTCAAGAGCTGAATATCTGGTCTAAGCTCGCTAATACTACCAGGTTGAGGTTAGAGTGATCAACCAACAGGGAAAAGTAACAACTAAGAGTTTAACACTGAAAAGTGCCTAGGCTATGCATAGCAAAAAATCTTAAAAGAAGAGTCTTAATCAGCGATCAGCCACAGAATGAAAAGAAACAGAAGTAGTTGCAGGCTGTTTACCGTAAGTGTGTGACAGTTCTATTAAGTGTCTTCATACTGCATTGGCCATAACAATCTGGCCAAGCAGAACTTATAAACTAAAAATTGTTTGCATTACTTTGATATGGTACAGTATATACATATCCAATTTATGTTATAACAACAAACAAAATGGGAAAAAAAAAACTGACTCGTGCAGAATACAATTACACAACTATCTGCTAGCTACAAATGATTAGTCAAGTACTGACAACAACAGTTCCACCACAGCACTTACAGGACAGAAGTCTGAATTATCGGCGATGTAGTGGCCAATGTGAGGGTGGACAGCAGACAGGGTCATTAGCAGCAACAGGGCATCCCTGGCCCGCTGACCAATGGGCCCTTCACGATGGATGTAGCGAATCAGCAAAGAAAAGATGAGGAACTTGGCAGGCCCGTGGTCGGCCTCTGTGGTGAAGAAGCTCTCCAGAATCACCGTCTGCTGGGAAATGCAGGTGCAGATCTGGTGCAGGACCAACACCAGCCTGAACTCCAGTTCCTCCGAGCCCGAGCTGGGCAGCTGGGACTCTGAGCATGCCATAAGCAGACGCAATAAGGGGCGAATAACTTGCTTATGGATGAGCAACAGCTGCCTACTCTGAGAGATGAGGAGCTCATACATTCGTAGTTGTTCCATGCACAGTTTGTCCTGGTGGTCTCTCTGGCTGCTGCACCAGTTTGCAGAATGTCTCCAGAACCTGGTGAACAAAAAGATTTCATGTTATCATTGTCATGTGATATGGATTTCTTTTCAAATGCAGATGAACTTAACTTTATTTACGCTGATAAATGCAAACATATGAAGGCCAAAAACTGTGTATGTGCTTATGTGAACATTCATACAGTCTTATACCTACACCCATCACTACATTCCACCTGTCTCTCATATTCATATGAAATTAACACAGTTTACAGGTTGCTTTTGTCAAATGCACTTACAAAGTCTGTCCACTCACAACAAAACAATACCTCTCTTCCTACATTTACACATACAAACAAGAACAAAACAATATTCATACAAGGCATACAATTTCTCTTTTGTGTTACCTCCCACCACCTATCCACCTTCAAACACACACACACACACACACACACACACACACACACACACACACACACACTGTGACACACACACACACACACACACACACACACACACACACACACACACACACATTTTCCACTAATCAACCTGTTCATAACCTTCGCAGAATTTACGCTTACAAAAAGAAATTCATACTCAATACCAAGTATAGATATTCTGCCTTAAGATTCTGTTCAAAATACTTATGCTCAACATCTATTTAAGGTCAACTTTGAACCAAAACAAATCTTTTGTGATGCTGTGTACATAAATCATGAATAAAAAATCAAATCTTACAAACGGAGGTTAAAACTTTATCAAGACACAGAGATGATTCTATCAACTTTCTTTTCTCTTTTAAACAATTATTTATTAGTCTCTCAGATGTTTGCATTAAATTCTGGGGTAATTCTCTGATGAGATTACGATACAATGAATGAAATTTAAGCGTCAACTTATACGGAGGCTTGTGGCTTATACATGAGTTTCACATGCAGCATCTGGTTTATAAATCCCATGTTGGCTCTTTTAAAACTGTGCATACCTCCTTCTCCAACAGAAAATAGACAATGGGCCCTGGCATCCCATCAATACCCTCCTCCCCAACAAGAAGGGTCATCATCTGCTCAAAATTGTGCACCACTGTCTCCACATCGTCATGGAACACAACGACTTCTTGCTGCCTGTTCCTATCACGTTCACTGCTTGTTGCCAGTGGTTCTTAAACACCTGCCACACATCATCATGAAGTAAACAGCGTTGTTGGCATACAGTAGCTTTGCAACTAATGACTAAATCGCTATGACAAAATTTAGAACACACTGGCCCAATGACCAAAAAGAAAAGAAAATCCGTTTTCAATCCATGCCAGAAACAATAATTTAAAAAAAAAAATGCTGGTGCTTAATTTTAATACCATTACTAAGACACAATAATAATACATAACTTAAGCTGCTGTAACATCAGTGCTTAATATCATTACCTACATACAAAAATAAATTCATGCATAAATCAAGGTGCTATGATGTAAGGCACATGAAGTAAAATCATTCTTAAATCAACAATCAATAACAATAATAATACTATGACATAACTGCCACTGCAATCATACTTGCACACGCTTCTCAAAAAAGTTTTTACAAAAAGAACCCAAAACACAGCAAGTCCTTCAAAACAATAATAATAATCACAGTAACTATATTAAAAGTAATAAAGATGGTGACACCAGTAAGAAAAAAAATGTTTTTGCTGCAGTAAAAAGTAACAGTAATTCATCTTTTCATGCTTAAAGTTAAGATGTCTCTTTCTCAATAATTCCAATCGCTATTATCTTTTTCATCTTAATACAAAATCAACACATCAATTCTATTCAACACTTGACAAACTCTGAACATGAAGCTGTGAAGTTTGTTTTTCTTTTTCATGTTTTTTTACCAATGGCATTTTGTTAGTTTGACAAAAGAAGGAACAATTAAAATACTTATGTTATGATCTTGCTCCACATGTACATGTATCACTGAACTAGAATTTACCTCAAAGCAGGTGTCAGGATCAGTGTCGGCTCGTTGACGGCCTTGACCTCCTCCCCCAACTACACGAGCTGGGGAGTTGCGCCCATTGACAGCCACCTGGCCATCCTCTCGGACGCTGGACGTGCGCTTAAACCAACTCATCTTGGGATGGACTTGGGACACGGCTCAGGCAGAAACATTTTTGCTCTCTCTCCAAAACTCACTATGGGAAAAGTCTACGTCATGACTCTCTTCCCAACGTTCTTAGGCTTTTATGCAACAGTGCTGAAAACAAAAAAAAAAACATACCAATACATTCTTGATGAGGTTTTTTTTTTGTTTGTTTTTGGTCATATCTTAATTTACTGATGAATAAAACCATATTGAGCTCTATCTATATCTTTTATCTGACAGATATAAATTTTCATTCTGAAAGGAATTCATAATCTTAAAAAATCAAAGTAATGAAAAAGTAACGCAACACAGTGACTTCACACACATACGCTGATGCCACAAAACTCGTCAAAAGTCAAATCTCTTACACTGAATCCAAACCAGTTAAGAAAACAAGTTCTGTTCTTCGAACATTACCACCTGAAATATACTTACAATCTCCATCAAACTATGCAAGCAAAGGCCATGAAACTAAGCAAAACAAACCAAAATGAAAAGCAAAATCATATGATTTGAAGCACAAGCTTTAGAAAAAGCTGGCTTAAATCCGTATGATTTGAAGCACAAGCTTTAGAAAAAGTTGGTTTAAATCACTTTCTTCCAACTGCACAGAAGCCCAGTTTCCCACACTCCTCTAGGCCAGCTATCACTGCCACAAAGACTCCAAAATCGTATGAGGAGGAAAACAGAACAGTAACGAAAATGAGGCCCAGAAAACAGAAGGCAGCCATCACCGGCAAGAATGGATGCTGGCGAACTAATTCAATCAGCAGCTTCCCAGCATGGGTTGTGAAACCCTTCAAACTGCTGTGATCTTTGTCTGGTCTGATTTGCAAACACGGCTATGCCACAACACCTGAAATCAGGGCTGTTCCTGTAAATGGACAGACTCATTACAAGTATGTTTTCTCATCCACAAAACATTATCTCAGTTTTTCATGTTCTTCAAAACAAAAAAAACCATAAAACCTGGAAACTATTCTAGTAAAATTGAATGCAATAATTACTACAGGAAGTAGGAGGAAGTACAAGCCAGAGCGAAAACAGTCAAAATTAACCCACCATCAAAACTATTTCAGATCACAGATCTGCATAATAATTCATATTCTTCTTTCATATTAGATTGGTCAAAGAAACCCTGCAAGCATACACTGTTATTTATTATAAACTCACTCACTCTCTCTGAAGTTGAATTTTGTACTGATTCACTGCACTGGTTTTTTCTATTTCATCATGTGCCACATTCACCTCAGATTCATTCTACTGAGAGTGTATTCAAGATTCTGCTCTCTCTCTCTCTCTCTCTCTCTCTCCTCCCTACCCCCATCATTCTTCCCCCCTTCCTTCACCTCACTGATACTACATTACCTTTGCAGTATCCATATTCCTTATCTACTTGTGTTTTGTTTTGTTTTCTTTGTTTTTGCAGCCCATACTCAGTGTTAAATCTGAATGTAATGATTTAAAAGCGCACACGAAAATAAAAAGCGTACCAGTGCTTATCAATCATCACTTTTACATACATAGTACAAAATAAAATTGTCCTAATCCATTTCTACTTCCAGTTATTTTTTTCTTTCTTGTCACGCCACCACTTACAGTTCTTTTCATTGAAACACTCTAAACAGAGTTGGAAATCTTAAATAAATGTCAGCGAACCACCCAGAGAAACATGGACAAACGAGTCACAAGACAAAACACAATGCGTTTCGACCTCTTAGGTCTTCTTCAGGTGAGACAAAAAAAAAATAAAATAACGAAAATTCACTTAGCTTTGATCGCTTCAGATCGCTTCAGTTATCGTTATTTTATTCGTTTTTGTCTCATCTGAAGAAGACCTACGAGGTCGAAACTCGTTGTGTTTTGTCTTGTGACTCGTTTGTCCACATTTCTCTGGGCGGTTCGCTGACATTATAATTAGATTTGTTTAGATTTCTGCCTGCAGTCGTCTCAATTTGCAACTAGAGTTGGTAAATATTTGTCATGTGCCTCAATAAAATTTGTCCTAATCCATTTTTACTTCCAGTAATTTTTTTCTTTCTTGTCACACCACCACTTACAGTTCTTTTCAATGAAACACTCTAAACAGAGTTGGAAATATTTGTCATGTGCCTCTTTCATAAAACACACCATTCAGGCCATTTAACTAAACAAAACTCTCAACCGCTTTATCCTCAACAACAAAAACTTGTGTCAGCATTCTTATAAACTACTTACATCTCTTTGCTGAAACCTAGATACAAAGCAATAAGCTGTCCAAAAAACTAATGATCAGAAACCACACATAAACCACACTGATTCCAACAACAAATGAACAGTGGATGCTGCCAAATGCATACCACTTGTGTGTCCCCCAGCAAACACCACACGTCAGGCTACATACCAATGTCAGTGGCACAATTATGCTAAGAATGATAAACAATCTGCTCCATGGCCTATCACATGTAATCACAGGCTGTTCTGCAATCTAAATAGGTTACACACAATGCACATGAATGCATATAAACATGCAGGCACACACACACACACACACACACACACACACACACACACACACACACAAGCACATACACACACACAGAGACTTTTTATGGTAAGTCAGATGCAGAATGTAAATTAAACAACTAAGAACAAAATTTTTCACATGAAGTGATGAACATATTGTATTCGTGCCAACATGTATGTAAGTGCATATGTATACATGTTTCGTCTACGTGTGTGTGCGTGAGAATGAGAGAGAGAGGGAAAGAGAGAGAGAGACAGGCGCGCGCGTGTGTGTGTGTGTGTGTGTGTGTGTGTGTGTGTGTGTGTGTGTGTGTGTGTGTGTGTGTGTGTGTGTGTGTGCATGCTTGTCTGTCTGTCTGTCTGTCTGTCTCAGTGTGTGTGTGTGTGTGTGTATGAGAGACAGAGAGAGGGAGAGAGGGAGAGAGAGAGAGAGGGGAGAGAGAGAGAGAGAGAGTGTGTGTGAGTGAGTGTGTGTGTGTGTGTGTGTGTGTGTGTGTGTGTGTGTGTGAGTGTGTGTGTGTGTGTGTGTGTGTGTGTGTGTGGTGTGTGTGTGTGTGTGTGTGTGAGAGAGAGAGAGAGAGGAGAGAGAGAGAGAGAGAAAGAGAAAGAGAGACAGAGAGAGAGACTTTGATTCAGACTTGAATTGCCTGGAGAACCCTTAGATCTACAGACACAACATTATAATGACATTAACATAATGATCAGACATCCAGGCAGGTCACATTTTGTGCTTCAATCAAGATCATACATAGTGACTTCACTAACATATGGTACCAATTATATTTTCATCTTTAGGTAGTCATGCAAATATTTCGCAATATGAATTTGTAGATCGTCATTACATAGCATTTCACATGGCCTTTGTTTACACAAGTCTGGGTAAGGTTTATCGTCAGACAGCTGTTGCAGTAATTTTTGTCTCAAAAACTTTACTGTTTTTTTTTGTTTGTTTGGGTTTTTTTGCTGTCCCAATCTCTGCCCCACCTCAGAGGCAGTGCATCCACGCCGCTCATTCCGACACCCCCGTCCACAGCCACAGCCCGGTCGGCCCCGCTGCAGCCCCGGCACCGGCAATCCACATGTAGCAGTCAATGTCAAGTCGTCAAGAGGCAACCCACCAGAGGAGACACTGCACTGCTGCCAAGTCACTTCGGTGGTGTTCAGTGGTGCCTGTTCTGATCTAACATGCGCAGGACACCACTTACTAAGCCCCCTACTGACGACAATAATTGCTTAGTCGCGGAGCCCGCGTGAGTGAGCTCTCCCTCCAGAGGGGCGCCACCACGTCCGTCCAACGACAGCCCCCATGGACTTGCCGGTACCAGTGACCCCGACGGAACTAAATCAAGACCACAGACATGGAGAGGACATCGAAACTGAGGTCACCATGACAGCAGGGCATGAAGGGCCACAGAATTTGAGACATTTTTTTTTAATGCTGATCGATGAGAATGAGGATGACGAAGATGATGCTACGGATTTCCATTTCGGTCTGAAACTACATGACAGGGCTGTACTCTACGCTTCCTTTCATAATATATCCCAGCATCAACCAGCCCGAGAGATACAGGCACCTGCAGTGTTGGTCAGGAAATTTGAGCAACACTCTCAGAAACGCATCCATTAAGTGGATGAAACTCGACTGTGTGGTCCCAGTCTTCCCAACTGAGTCCACAGTGAACTCAACTCTGGGTAGGAACCGGTCGGGGCAGAAAAACCCACATGACTCTGATGGGATTCGATCCAACGACCTCCCAGCCGGGAGTCCCCGACACTAACCACTTCCCCAAGGCGACTGGTCAACTCAAAAGCTTTACTTAGTGCAGCTGTCAAAAAAGTTACTTTTATCTTCAACCACACTACATGCTTTGCACTTTTTGTCTTTACTCTCAGTATTTGTATCGGTCTCTTTCCATTTGCAATTCATGAGCCTGAAAAGAAGTCTGCTGACTATGCATCTTTGTTCGATATACATATTAATTTATTATTGTGTGTGTGTGTGTGTGTGTGTGTGTGTGGTGTGTGTGTGTGTGTGTGTGTGTGTGTGTGTGTGTTGTAGTAGTACTACTACTACTACTTCAGTTTTACGTCTGTTCTCTTATGTCATATTAGAAGAAGAGAGAGAGAGAAAGAGAGAGTGAGTCGGGGTGGGAGAGAGAGAGAGAGAGAGAGAGAGAGAGAGAGAGAGAGAGAGAGAGAGAGAGAGAGAGAGAGAGCATATGCAATGCTGTCTGTGACCAGTCTATCTATGCATAATGTGGTTATCTAAGTGCACTTAAATGTCACTCTAAATTCATTCCTGCAACAACATACCTGCAAATAATCTTAAAGTAAATGCTTAACTGGACTACAAAAAATTTATCCTTTTCTTTACCTGCAGTCAATCAATCATTAAAGCAAACTATCTGGTGCCGATTCACAAAACATTACAAAAATATGTTCCTTGGTGTGTGGCTGATAAAAAAACTCATTTAATTAATCACGAACATGTAAACAGCATTCCTCATTTACAAGTGAAAGATATGTACCAATACAGAAATTTCATTTCAATATTTCATAAATTAAAACTTGATGCCTTAGGAACAAAACATACAAACGGAGTAAAATAAGGGTATTTTTGTGGAGAATGAAGAATAACCAGCTAGCATCTCTGTTTGACTGTTTACCTCTTCAAGCTCATTAACCACCATTATCAGGGGTCTTTGTGTGATGTCTTTTCAGATTTAAAGTTTGCCTCAATGTCGTTTTTTCTTTAATTTGTGTGTGTGTGTGTATGTGTAGTGTGTGTGTGTGTGTGTGTGTGTGTGTGTGTGTGTGTGTGTGTGTGTGTGTGTGTGTGTGTGTGTGTGTCTGTGTGTGTGTGTGTCTGTGTGTGTGTGTGTCTGTGTGCTTGTCTGTGTGCATGCATGAGTGTAAAAAACATGCACTTGTGAAATCATATGTCTGTGTATGACTGTGTGGGTGAGCATGCACATGTCTATGTGTAAGATGATGTTCTTGTTAAGCATGTACACAGCGGTGACTCTCAGATCGATAATCAAAAAACAAAACAATCCTGGCATCATTTACTGTGCCTTGCTATATTTGGCTGATTGAGAGTAAACGCCTCCATTCCATATAAAGTACTTTAAAAACAGGAAGTAGATGCAAGTGACAGAATGTATCCAAATACATGCACACATACCTGAAGCTGTGCATTCATGAGTGTATGCAAACAAGTCATAAGTACATACAGGCACGCACGCAGGACGTATGTACACACAAGTGTGCATTCCCTCAGTAATGCAGAACCCTTACACTGGATCTCCATTATAATTTTAATTCTATTTAACACTAGTGCAAGATACAGACTGACTCAATCAGTCATTACCATTCGTTTGAAAACAAAAATGATCATCTGTCACATACATGACCCTTTTTTTGACCGTCTTCTGTTATTGCATAACTTATTGATAGCCACACACACGTAGGTTGAACAATAAACACCACCAAACACCTGCCTGAGCTTCTTTGAACCAGCCCAGCCAAGAATCAACAATCAATAAACTGATGTGTCCACTCCTCATGGAACAGGACTAATATTGATAAAGGAAACAAGCTGGGCAGAATGGATCCCAGCACCCAGTGACTAGTACTCAGAATGGCCTGCCTTCCCTACTATAGCTGCAGGTCAGCGAGAGGGTCAGATATGTATACATCATGCTTGGCTGGCCAGTGTCCCCAAGCAGGATCACACTTCAACCCACGCTTTCTTCTGGAACAAAAGATCACTGACAGGAGGGGAGGGGGCAGGGCTTAAGTTCACCCCACACCTATCTGAACGAGTAGGTCAGAGAATGAACGAGCAAGTCAGAGAATGAAACGCCTGTAGCAGTTGACAAAGACAGCCATAATGGAGACAGCCTAAGGGTGTGTCCAAGGAGTTGGGACACAAACGCGTACCCCTTTCAACAGAAATATGGATTATGATTTTTTAGAAACTGTGAGCAGTGCTGACAGCTTGTGACCCAAGAGCCTCTGGCTTACAGAAGTCAATTTCTCCTTCAGTTTAAAACAAAAATTGATAAAATGATACTATTAAAGACAGGAATTCTTTTTGATTAATAAGATTTCTACAAAGCCGCCAGGTGAATAATACTAAGAAATAAGAATCACACACCAAAATGTCTACATAGACTCAATGTGTGTGTGCGCGCGCGCACACACACACACACACACCTCATCCGCCTCCCCCCCCCTCCCCCCCCCCCCCCTTTCCACAGACACACTTATCAACGAAATGACTCATATATATGCAAAAAAAAGCATGAAAAATTCTGTCATCTGCTGACAAGTTCTTTGAAATGCTAATTATCCTGATTTCTTTTTTAATTACATTTGTCTCTCAGCTCTATCAACCAAACAAAAAATCTACCGTTTTTCTTTAACCAATACCGCAAATAAATGGAAGTAAGCCTGCATGTACCCAGAACATTATGCAAGGTTTTATGTATAATGACTAGGCTATATAAGGTAAAATCTAAATCCTCTTGTGGAAGTCCTACAAAAATTCTTCACAAATGAAAATTTTGCTGTCATTTGACTTGAGACCTTACCTGCAATCCAACAAACACCTACTCTGCAGCAGGCAACTTGCATACATGCACTTGATTAAAAAAAAAAGTCAATTCCCATCCTGTTTTTCCCCACACAGGTAAACTAAAACTGTCGAGTCAGAGACTACTGCATTTAAATTTTAAAAAAAGATTTATTTCAAGCAATGCTCAACTTACATCCTGGCAAGGTTGTAAAAACATCTACAGGCATAAGTATCCTTGTATGCTGCTTAAAACGCATAAAAACCCCCCTACACACACACACACACACATATAAAAACGCGTGCACGTGCACGTGCACACGCACACACACACACACACACACACACACACACACACCACACACACACACACAAGCATTCATGCGTTCGTCCATGCAGACACACTTGAAACACACGCACACATACACACACTCGCACACTCTAATACACACAGCAGGTAACAACAGCTTTCCATTAATCACACCTGTTAAAAACCACAGATCCTGCTCCTAAATCCTAAAATGAACAAACATACAAAGAAAACATGAAGCAACAGGTACATTTTTTTGTGAGTCAGAACTGTTTGTGATCAGTTAAATGATATCAATTTCTGCTTGTTGATGAGATAATTTTCTTTGAACGCCCTACAAATCCTACATAACTTTATGCATACATGCCTTCCTTTTTCAAACTGCGCTCCCAGAGAATACTTACAGTTTTTGTTCACTTTTCCTCCTGCTCTGCTGGACGTCTTGCACACCTCAGGTCTGAAACAGTGAGAGTATGATTGACAGTGGTTATATCAATAGGATCTGTGTGCATGAAATTGAAAGCAAGTGCGCATGCATGTGCATACCTGGTGTGTGTATACCTGTGCGCACATGTGTGATGTGTGCATAAGTGTATGAGTATGTGATTGATTCTTTTGTGCCTATTCTTAGCTTCAGCATTACTAACAGAGCATACACAGCTCCACAATATGATAGAGAAATGTCATGATCTTATATAAGAAAGTTTTGTCTTAGGCACAGTGGTGCTCTACAAAGAAAACAGGATGAGATGAGTTGCTTTATATTGAAGGTAGGTGTGTGTATGGCGTGTGTGTGTGTGTGTGTGTGTGTGTGTGTGTGTGTGTGTGTGTGTGTGTGTGAGAGAGAGAGAGAGGAGAGAGAGAGAGAGAGAGAGAGAGAGAGAGAGAGAGAGAGAGGGAGACTGTATGAAAGTGTGTTGCTGTTGCTGTTGTTGATGTTGTTGCTGCTGGGTTTTTTTTTTTTCCTTCTTCAATTAAGAGCATGGGCAAGACTGTTAACATCTGAACCATTTTCATGCAACTGGCTCTTTCATTTCTAATTTTGTCTTTAAACATTGGATTTCTCTATTTCCGCGACTTTTGTGCACATCCAACTCAAAAGCATGAAAAATCTCCAGTTCGCCAGAAGGCTTGCCCAGTACAAAAACCTAAAGGCTAAAAAGCGTTAAAAGGATCAATACCCACTAGACCATATGGGCAGCCCCGCAGGCTCACTCAACACACACACACACACACACACACACACACACAGAGTAAGAGACTGTGCACTGTGCAGGTGATAAAATGGGGTCCCCTTGCAAGGCTTCATCAAATCAATACCTCTCGACTTCACAGCCTAGGTTGGCAAAACGGGTTACACCACAGGGTGGGCCCAGAGCTGCTAATTTGCCGCCCTGTCTCCTAGTACCCAATCGGACTGCAAGGCTGATCTGGGCCAGTGACAACAGCTGTTCTTCTCCCAGGAAAGGGTGTGGAAGAGAAAGGAAGAAAACTAAAATAAAGCCGGACACCTTCTAATGCAATCAGACTTTGCCAGAAAGGTGTAATGGTTTTAAGGTTATCTCAGGGCGCAACACTGGTCTCAGGCACTGTTGCTGTTATGGTTTTTTAAAATAGGATAAAAACTTTACAAAATATAGAAAGATAGACACATACGTGTGTCAGTGTGTGTGTGTGTGTGTGTGTGTGTGTGTGTGTGTGTGTGTAGTGTGTGTGTGTGTGTGTGTGTGTGTGTGTAGTGTGTGTGGTGTGTGTAGTGTGTGTGTGTGTGTGTATGTGTGTGTGTGTGTAAACACTTAAAAAATGGTGCTTTAGGGTATTACTCTTTTTCACACACACACACACACACACACACACACGCATGCACGCATGCACGCACGAATGCATGCGCAGGCACACACACACACACACACACCACACACACACACACACACACACACACACACACACACTCACACACACACACACACACACACACACACACACTCTTTAGATCTACAACAGTGGGAAACCTTAAACACATGTCACACAGGGAAATTAGTATAATCTGAACGCCCTAACTATTAACCCTTATTTCTCATCAATTGTAACTGAGAAAAATAAAATTACTGCATGCATTAAAAACTAATTGCAATTAACTTTACAAGAGATTTTTCATTATTTTAAAAACAAGTTTTATGAAAGGTCCAATTTAACCAATCAAGTGTTCAAAGTAAACGTACTCAGTGGGGTAAACTGAACCTGATGGGTACAGACGCAAATGGATAACATGAACTACTTTAACAAAAGAAAACTACATTGCAAAAGGTTTTAGGATTCAAAGAGAGTATGACCAATTAACGTATACTGATTTCACACACCACACACCACACACCAAGAATAATAAGACTACAGTTACATTTGGTAATTTTCAGCGTCAGAAGAGGCAACAACACTCACAAGCCATAAATCATGCTTGTCTCAGCTTTTAAGAGATATGAAGAGAAAAAAAAAGATAAAGATTTCAAACTCTTTTCGATCAGCTTATTTTGTGTGTTAATTTTTTTTTTGTGACACAAACCATGTCAGAAAAGGGAGTCCACCTATGCGAAGTGCTCTGCAAAATAAAAGTAAATAAATAAATAACCCCTACACTGCTTAATCAACTTCTAAGCCTGGTACATTGTTGTTATTTTGGCACAGATCAATATGACAATTTCCCCTGGGATAACCTGAATGCAAGAGGCATACATCCATCTTTGACACCTGAGGTTCTGACATTAGAATCAAATATTCTTCCTCTGTTTTCGCAACAGAAACTCTTTGTGTGTGTATGTGTGTGCACGTGTGTGTGCGTGTGCATGCAAACACACACTTGTGTGTGTGTGCACACATGTGTGCATGTCTGTTTACGTGTGCGCGCCGCGCGCGGTGCGTGCGTGCGTGCGTGCGTGCTGTGTGTGTGTGTGTGTGCATGCGTGCATGTCTAACTAATACATTAACAAAATGGAAAGATAAGGATCCAGGACTGTTGGGCTTTCTCTAGAAAATCCAATTAATTCATTATTCATTTAGAAATTAAGCACCACATTTTCTACTGATTATACAATTGTCTGGTCTGATCAACTGTGTCAGCAGTCCAACAACAGAAATTTTATCATAGCCAGTTTCACTATCGTCATTTGGAAGACCTTGTCTAAAACATATACTGATCCCTCACTGTGACAATTCACAAAAATGACAACTAAGTCACAGACCATCACTGTAGCTAGTACCTTTTTTTTTTTTTTTTTTTTTTTTTTTACTATTTTCATCACTTATCAATACTATCACAGGTTTTAATGGATTCAACTGACAACATTACAGGAATAATTTATAAACACCAATAACATAATACCTTATCCACGCTTTCTTCTTTATATGGATGAGATCTTTGTGCAAAGAAAAATAATAATACACAGTGGCATCTCAGACTGCAAATCCCAACATATTATATGTCTTCAGTATACTGAAATACCACATCAGTCCAATTACCTCCCTCTTTCCAATGTTAATTGTAAAAAAAATTAACCAATTTGAAGGCCCCGTCACACAACCAAGACCCAGAGGTCTGTATTTTCAAACAGTTAGCAATCCAATGTTACACAAGGATTACAATGGAAAGCTCCAAACATGATTCTTTATTCCCTTACAAAAAAATTAACCCTACTACTCTCTCACTCTGTGACTCTTCTTAAGAGGATAGGCATTTGTCTATAATGTGAAATGTCACATATACAATAAGGTGATCTCTGACTTGAGTGTTCAGTTGCACAATACCCTTTTTTTTTTCCTTTTCTTTATATAAACATCAAGTGATGATATTCCTGACACACACACAGCCTTTGACCAGATAATGTGTTTTCTGGAGTTAGTTTTCTTATTATTACTATCAAGTATCATAGCCCACATGACCACATAGGGCTTTTTTCAGGGCTACCATCACGTTTAGGAGAAAGGTTGTTTCCAGCAAACGAAAAAAAAAAAACGAAACAAAAAACCCACAGATGTACTAATAATACATCAAGTTTAGAATAATTATGAATGATAATCAAACTGAAAAGATTAGGCTGTGCTGAGGGCTTTAAGGTGCAGTCCCTTTCAAGCCCCAGAATAAGAAACCTTGGGGGGCAAGGGGGGGGGGGGGGGGGGGGGGGGGGGTCATTAAAAACATATTATGCCAAACATGCCAAGGGAAAAAAAAAGTACAGCTAGTTTCTGCTCTGGACAGTGTATCCAGCTGCATTATTAGGCTGCTAAATAACCACACACAAAAACAAAGGTGGCATAGTATCAGCTGTAAATAGAAACAAGTGTAGACTTTGGGGGGGGGGTGGGGGAGTGGGGGGTGGTAGGGGAGGAGAATAAACCACAAAAGGCAGAAAAAAAAACTGTTAGACGACAGTCAAGAAAGACAAAAAAAGTCAGTCAAGAGAGAGTAACACTAAATCACAAAGCACAGAATGTCAGAAAGCAGCGATACAATTGGTTCATGAGCCAGCATCCCAATAGCTTATCTTAAAATGACAATTTTCATGAATTCTATTCTGTAGTCATAAAGCTGAACGATGGGTAAGGCGAACTACAGGCTCTTTAGGAAAATTTTAACAGAATACATACAGAAAAAACACCAACTGTGGGCTTAGTTCATAAATGCTGCAACTTGTCAAAGTATCCCTAAAAGTAAATATCAATCTCTTTTCAAGCTACTCAGCCAAGGTATACAGACTTACAGAGGTGAATCACAACGTAATAAGTATAACCTAATAAACTGGAGCTCAAAGTTGAACTCTGATGCCCAGGTTTTTAAAAACAAATTTAACTGGGGAACAGTAAACAAGAATGTTAACCTTGAACGGAAGCTCTCACACAGTATACAAATACATATCTGGTGTCCAAGCACATCACACAAACTCTCTCGCCTCTTTCTCTCCCCTATCCTACACCCCTCCCCCAAACCCTTCTCCATGGAAAGTGAGGGTCAAAAATAAAATTAAATAGTTTAGTGTTCATATATATAATGCAACCAAGTCAAGTACAAATCCCAAATAAAACACCTGTTGTTTCTTAAGTGTTGTGATATCGTACACATGTCATTCATAAACACATACAGTTTTTCAGTCATGTATACATAGCGCCTGGAGTGCACAA
>JADBJO010014433.1:35000-47709 GCA_016801955.1 Conus betulinus | reverse complement strand
ATTTGCACAGGCCCTCGATGCCAGGCGCCTGAAACTCAACCTGCCACGAGCAAACGAGACTGAAGATTGGGAGAAACTGGATGCAAAAAAATCGTCCAAAGACTCGATGCACTGATAGGGAAAAGCACCCTGGGAACACAAACTAGCCACATATGGGGACATTGTGTATGCCACATGTAGAGACGCCTATGGAGCAAAACTACCCAAAGAGAAAACACCTCCAAAGAAATCCAGACGCCAAGAAGAGATGGACAAGATCAGGGTCCAAAAGAAAAACCTCAAGAAGCAAATGAAGACCGCACTGCCAGCTGAAAAACAAGGCTTGGGAAAAACTCTGGGGAAGACCTGAAAGCAAAACACAGCGCCCTCAGCAAAGCGGAATCTGCGAGGAAGAGGAAGAGCAAAAAGAAGAAGACACAAGAGCGCTTCTTCAGAGACCCCTTCCAGTTTGCCAGAACTCTGTTTGAGCAGCCAAAAATCTGGGACCCTAAGTGTGGACAAAGGAGTTCTTGAGCAGCATCTGTCACAGGCTGCTGCGATCAGCTTGGAGAAACCAGAAGATCAGCGGCCAGTGGATGACGGCAGATGGTGTGTACATCCCCAAAGAGCAAAACTCAAGTGACATCAGCCAGTTCAGGCCAATATCACTACTGAACGTCGAAGGGAAAATCTTTTTTGTCATGGCAGCAAGGCTGACCAAGTACCTCATGGAAAACAAGTACTTGGATGTGTCAGTCCAGAAAGGTGGCATCCCAGGCGTGGCTGGCTGTGTAGAACACGCCACAATGATCTGGGACGCAATCCAAAGAGCAAAAACAGAAAAGAGAGACCTGGACGTAGTGTGGCTTGATCTGGCAAAATCGCATATGGATCTGTACCCCATGAGATGATACAGTTGGTTCTTGAGATGTACCATGTGCCAAAGAACATCCGCGACATGCTCAAGAAGTACTTCAATGGCTTCTCAATGCGGTTCTCACCAAGGAGTACACAACAGATTGGATCAACTTGGAAGTGGGCATTGCAATGGGCTGTGCAATTTCCCCAATACTGTTCGTGTTGGCAATGGAAGTCATCTTGAAAGCAGCAACAAGCAACACAAGACAAACAGACCTTGGCGATGGATACAAGATGCCCCCTCTCAAGGCCTTCATGGATGACACTACAGTGATTTCATCCAGAGAAGACGAGACACGTCATGTACTGGAGAGGCTGGACGACATAGTTGCTTCATCCAGAATGAAGTTTAAGCCAAAGAAATCACAGAGACTCTCACTGAGGAAAGGAAAAGTGGCCGAATCTGTGGTCTTCAGTGTTGCCAACCAGGCCATTCCAACAGTGACAGAAGAGCCTTGTCAAGAGCCCTGGAAGATGGTATGATGATACCTGAAAGACACACAAAAAGAGCAAAAGAAATCAAACAGATGTCGGAAGAAGGCTTGGAGACCATTGACCAGTGTGGGCTCCCTGGCAATTACAAGGTCTGGTGTCTGCAGTTCATGCTGATACCAAAGTTCCTATGGCCTCTGATGATATACGACATCTGCACCAGCATAGTGGAGGCAATGGAAGCCAAAAATCAACATGTTCACAAGGAAATGGCTTGGTGTCCCACCCTGTATCACTGACATAGCGCTGTACTGTCGCCAAGCAAAGCTGAAACTACCACTGAAATCCATCCTGGAGAAATACAAAGCAGGGAAAGATCAGACTTCAAAGCATGCTGGAGGACTCAGGAGACAAGGTGGGTAGAAGCAGTCAAGCCCCAGCTGAAGACAGCAGAAAATGGAAAGTTCAAGAGGCGATGGATTCTGCAAAAGAAAGTCTCAAGATCAGAGAAATAACAGGACACACACAGACCAACAGACAAGGACTGGGGGGGGGTGACCAAAACTAAATGGTGGTCAAAGGCCAAAGGAAAAAGCAAAAGAGACATGATGATTCAGGAGATGAGAAAAGAAGAAGACCAAAAAAGACTCCAAAAAGCAGTCCAGCAGAGCCAGCAAGGGCAATGGACAACGTGGGAGAATGCACTCCAAAGAAGTCTCACTTGGATGACATTTGGCACATGGCCCCTCTCAGGATCAGCTTCATTCTCAGATCTGCATATGACCTTCTGCCCTCAAATGCAAACCTGGTGAAGTGGGGAAAAAACAGACGATCCTGCATGCCCCCTCTGCCATGAAAAACAAACAGTGGAGCATGTCCTAAGCTCATGTAAAGTAGCCCTGGCTCAAGGAAGGTACACATGGAGGCACAACCAAGTGCTCAAAGAGATTGTACAAGCAGTCTGGGCTAGTACCAACACCACAAAGGGAAAATCAGGACTCCAAAAGCACCCGCAACATTCTCACGGCAGGAGGCAGCAAATCATGGCCAAGAACAACAGTGCCACTCGAAACATGCAGGCAGAGTCTGCTGGCAGAGTCTGGGAGTGCACTGCAGACCTCCAGAATGGAAGAGTCAATCAGAGATCATCAGCAAGAGTGGCATGAGACCAGACATAGTAGTCCACTCTCAGTCAACCAAGCAGCTGATCATGATCGAGCTCACAGTGCCATATGAGACAGAATGGAGGCAGCTCAAATCTACAAGACTGAAAAGTATGCTGATCTGGCAAATAGCCTGAGGAGAGAAGGCTATCAGGTCAAAGTCCTCACTGCAGAAATTGGAGCTAGGGGGTTTGTAGGAACGTCTGCATACAGCCTCATGAAACAGCTCTCAGTTGCAGGGAGGGAAAAAACCAGAGCCCTGAAAGCAATGGCAGATGCGGCAGAGCTGTTCAAGCTGGATCTGGTCAAGGAGGAACAAAAGTGAACTTCATAAGGCTTAACTTTCCTACAAACATCAGGTGTCTCAGTGGCTTGTACGCGAGTCATTAAGTGGAAATGAGCATGTCAAGAGGGTCATGGGTTCGAATCCCAGCCATGACTCGTCCCCAGATGGGGAAAAAAAAGGGGGCAGCAGAGGGACATCCGGAGTCATGAACCGGGTGTGGCCCAACCCCCCCCCCCCCCCCCCCCCCCCCCCCCCCCCAGTGTCAGGAGATAAGGGCCGAAACCTTGCTTGGAGGGATCTTCTCTTCTGAGGACTCTCAGCTGCCACGCTGTCCACGAGTGCTTTTCTACATATAAGTCGGATAATGTATTATCATAATTCTAACTATCTTTCATCTGTGTAATTTTCAGTGCTTCCGCGATGAATGTCATTATTAATTTAATGACAAGTTTGTCATCTGATGATAACAAGACAGCAAAATCTTGTCTTCTAGCTATGTCTGACTGGAAAAAATGAACAATTTGCCCGCAATCCATTATATGCATTGCAGTGAAACAAAGTTTTCTTTGTCGTCACTGGTGTGTCTACATGCAGGTCAAGGCGATGCTGTAGATGTTCCATATTCATGTTCATGTTCATGTTCGCATTACAACCTAACGTTTCTTAACCTGAATCTTGCGTAATCTATTCTTTACCATTTATCTATTCTGACATTAAGCAACTTTTAAGAATGAAACAAACTTTTAAATGAGAAAAACCATCGATACTTTTCGTTACATCCATATCTGAATGCCAATTCTGTTTAAAAGAACAAATAAGCCTGTCTTTAAATTCTGTAACGAGAGAGAGAGAGAGAGAGAGAGGAGAGAGAGAGAGAGAGAGAGAGAGAGAGAGAGAGAGAGAGAGAGAGAGAGAGAGAGAGAGAGAGCACTTTGTGGCTAGAATTTGTCCTAAATGTTCCAAAATGATTTGAAAATGACTCATATCCGGGAAATCAGTCAACCTTTAGCACTCGGAAACGAAAAGACGCCATTAAAAGAAATTGGTATAAAAATACAAATAGTTATTGGACACAAAAAAGAAGCACTTCAAGACAATACTTTTACGACAAAGTTATTGAGAACTATCGATTAGAACCATGGGACCACGATGAAGAAGTACGGGGATGAAGAGGAAAGGGGAGTAGACGAGCAGCAGGAGGAGGACATAGAGGAAGAGGAGGAGGAGGAACCCTCCCTAAAATCCTGAATCAAACAAAGCTGAAACTCAACTGTCATACCTCCCCAGTGACGTCAAGTTTCCCCCCTATCTGTCGGTGTGTCTGTCTATCTGCCAGCAAGACAGTGACGTTATGTTTCACCCTATCTGTCGGTGTGTCTGTCATCAAGACAGTGACGTTATGTTTCCACCCTATCTGTCGGTGTGTCTGTCATCAAGACAGTGACGTTATGTTTCCACCCTATCTGTCGGTGTGTCTGTCATCAAGACAGTGACGTTATGTTTCCACCCTATCTGTCGGTGTGTCTGTCATCAAGACAGTGACGTTATGTTTCACTATCTGTCGGTGTGTCTGTCATCAAGACAGTGACGTTATGTTTCACCCTATCTGTCAGTGTGTCTGTCATCAAGACAGTGACGTTATGTTTCACCCTATCTGTCGGTGTGTCTGTCATCAAGACAGTGACGTTATGTTTCCACCCTATCTGTCGGTGTGTCTGTCATCAAGACAGTGACGTTATGTTTCCACCCTATCTGTCGGTGTGTCTGTCATCAACCAAGACAGTGACATTATGTTTCACCTTATCTGTCAGTTTGTCTGTCAGCAATGCAGGGACGTTATGTTCTCCCCCCCCCCCCCCCTATCTGTCGGTGTCTCTGTCTGTCTGCTAGCAAGACAGTGACGTAATGTTTCACCCGTACCTGTCGGTGTGTCTGTCTTTCTGCAAGATTATGCACATACTGCTGAACGGACCTGGAACCAATCGTGATGGAAGGACAGAATTATGTGGCCTACGGACATTCCTATTTAATCTCAGCGCGGATACAGGCATTTCCCCCTCTTTCCTGTACATGCTGAGACAGAGCATTTGTTGGCGTGTTTATAACATTCTCAAACATTATGCACTGATCTCACACACACACACACACACACACACACACACACACACACACACACACACACACACACAAAAAAAAAAAAGAAGAAAGAAAGAAAAAAACAAGAAGAAGAAGAAAAAAAAACACTTTTATTTACATACTTGAAATGGCAGGTACGGATTCGGGTCACTTGGATCCAGTGAGGAAAATAACATTCAATGAGAAAGCGGGGTGGAGGAGGAGGAAAGATCGGGTATGTATTCAGTCACTGCACAGGCACATGTTCAGTTAACACAAAGTGTAGATGAAGAAGTGATAATGTAACCAATGGAAACAATTTTGATATATCCGCGATAGTTTCAGAGATACATTAGGAGAAACACAATTGCATTCGGGCAGGGTTTGACTGAAGTTCAGACGCCATTTTGATCTTGATTGAGGTCTGCGCTATCCCGGGTTCACTTCCATTGAACAAAGTTTTATTTTCTGAGTTCCACTGGATCCTTGGATGTATCTTTTCCTGTCTGCCTTTTGGCTGAATCTAGGGAAAAAGACGCAGTGGTGATGAGGAAAGACCCACTGACCACAGGGAAAGTACTGTTGACGGCTGGAAAAGACTGCCACCAAGGATCATTCCCAGAAGCACGCAAGACCGTGTGGCAAAGATCTGGCAATGTCTGGAGTTGTACTGGTATCACCTAACAGCGGAACAGTTAAAGATCGGGACTGAAGGATGCGCTCAGCAGTTTGCTTGGTGGCGGCGTCTTTGGCTGGTGGGACTCTGCAGTCATGAAATATAGGCTGGCATACTCAGGTCAACGTTTCCATGGAGATTATATTGTATCGCGCCCAATGGCCTTCACGCAATGGCTTTTGCCAGGAAGCGATTATGTCCCTTGACGGAATGTCCTGTGCGTGCTAGCAATTAAAGCAACACAGCGCATGCTCCTGAGGCTGGTGCAAAAATTGCTCCCGACTGGCTGTTGGCAGTTGAGGACAGCTCTTCTCTGCGACCCACGGGCACCTGTAAGTGTCTCTTCTTTTTCTTTCTCTTAGATCATTACCTGGCTCTACCACGTATGCATTATGTGTCTGTATACGTTTACACGTAGTCCATGTTCATGCGCAATGCGTACAATTTTGCGTCAACTTTAAAAATGAAATGTAAACAGCCTAGTCTCCGATTCAGGTAATACCCTTTAAAATCCACGTCATCGTTTATCAAAGTTGTATTAAAGATGCAACAGATTTTAAAGGTAATGAGCTGAAGTGAAGAGAAGGGTTCTCACACGTCTTTCCAAGTGCAGGTGCTGGACAAGACTGCGTACAACCTAAACTTGCCTAAAACAAACATTAAACAACCTAGCCTTTGTGCCAGACTCACGTTCGCGTAACAACGACATATCACTGTACGGAGAAACAGAACAGTGTCATGTTTTCTAATCAACAACTAAATCTTTCACACTATATGCACGAAAGATTTTTTTTTTTAAGGTTTAACTTTTTTAAAAGTACAGAAACAGGTTTGAGTACAAAACATTTATCTGTCCTCTGGAATTACAATAGCCTTTTCTTCATCAGCTGGCCTCAAACAGCGTCATCAGAAGTGCTTTTGGCGCACAAAACGCTCTGGTCCTCCTCATGGACACACAAAGCAAATTTCGTTCCTTGGTTTGGTGTCAGCAGCGCCACAAACATTTTCACCTATCTGGGCCCGATCTGACGTCGAAATTACTAAAGAAACTCTGTGCTCGTGCCCTTTTCAACCAAAACAAGAAAAAGAAGAGAAGAAGAGGATGAGACGTATTCCCCCTAGTGTAACCGAGCAATATTTTTTGTCATGGAAAAAAAAAAAAAATCGTCTTGTTTAAAACAGCTGTATGAAATGTCTTTATTGTTAAATTCATATCTTTTTTCCATGTCTTTCCGTAGCATTTTACCTTGTGGATGATACGTCTCGCGTCATTTGAAAAAAGCAAACAAAAGAGAAACACAAAAAGAAAACAACAAAAACAACAACAATAAAACAAAACAAAACAAACAAAACAACAACAATAAAACAAAACAAAACAAAACAAAAAGCACTCAGCGAACCACCAAACAAACAGAGATCCTTGAAGGCATACGCCCTCTTACTGCCGTGACGCGCGACACCGCTGTAAAGTGTCCGACACAGCTTATCATCCACCGGGTAACAACTCCATCATCTCCATTCGTCATTTGTCATTCGTTCACTTCATTCAGTTACATTCACTTCGGTATGCGTAAGTCATTCATATTTTCCGACCACCTGCTCTGTTCATATGCAAACACAAGTCATATGAGCAGGAGCTTCGGCTTAGTTACCGACTCGTATTCAACTTCATTCCGATCAAAATCCATGTCATCAACATTTATCTCATTTCATCACAGATGATGCGGATTTTAAACACAAACAGAGGCCAGGGTGTTCAGACTCCCTTGATTTCCCGTATAATGCAAAATATCGCTCAGTACGTGAAGTGTGCAGGAACATGGATTACGCTGAACATATACATCAGCTGGGCCCACGCTGACTTGCATGCCGAACAATGTCTTACGGGGTGTAAATCGCCCACAAAACGTAACAGGGTTGACAGGAGAGGGTCATAAATCTATCGATTTCACGGAGGGTCTGTCGATGGATCGATTTTACCGCTGCGCGGCTTTCCAGCGATCAGTTCAAATCGATCGTTGGTGGATGGGGACTGGGGTGTAATGGGTGGGTGTGATGGATGATGGATTTGTGTGTGTGTGTGTGTGTGTGTGTGTGTGTGTGTGTGTGTGTGTGTGTGTGTGTGTGTGTGTTCGGTAACAGAGAGAGAGAGACAGAGAGAGAGAGAGAGAGGAAATGGTCGTGTGTGTGTGTGTGTGTGTGTGTGTGTGTGTGTGTGTGTGTGAGTGTGTGCGTGAGCGCGCGCGCGCGCGCGTGCGCGAGCATCCGCTTGTTCTTTCGCGCGTGCTTGCGTGCACGCGTGGGCGCGTGTGTGTGAGAGACACACACAAACACACACACACACACACAGAAAATGTGTGTATATATGCCCGTGTGTTTTTCGTTCTTTCTAGTTTCACTGTGTTCTTTTTGTTGTTGATGATGTAACATTGTCCAGCACGTTGAACTGCACGGTATGACAGCGCGAAATATAACAATTGTTATTATCGTTAGTGATAGTATATTCGTGGAATCTCTTATTATCGCTGTTTTGACTATCATCGTCCTTATCGTCATGGTTGTTGCTCAGAATTTGAGAACCAAGGCTGAGAGAAGCTTTAGAAAGACATGAAAGTGAAACACAGTGCCCTCTGCAAAACAAAATGAGTAAAGAGAAGATTCAACAAGAAAATCACAAGACTGCTTCATCAGACACCTCTTCCAGTTCGCCAGAAACTCCACTGAGCCGCCGGAATCTTGGACACTCGTGGTGGACAAGCAAAGTCCTGAACAGCATCTCAGCAAATATCTGCCAAACATATGAGAAAGACACCACTTGAAGCCAAGGGTTTTGTGTGAGCTGTATTGTTGGAGAAAATGTTCAATGTCAATGACATGCCACCTAAAGTGGACAAGGTAAAGTAATAGGTGAGAAAATGGGAGGCAAATAATCGTCTGGGCCAATGAAACACTTGCAATGAAATGTCCCAAAGTCGTTGAATGGTTCCAGGGAAAGAGAAGATCAGCATGGAGGAACTTGATGATCAGCAACCAGTGGATGATAGCTGATGGTTGTACCTTTCAAAGAGCAAAAACTCAACTGACATCAATCAGTTCACCAATGTCACTTCTAAATGTTATTGGGAAGATATTTCTGTCCTAGCAGCTAACTTTGACATCTCGCAAAAATTGAATACTTGCATGCCTCAAGGAGGCATTGTGCCTGTGTCTGGTAAGGTAGAGCATGCACGATGATTGTGGGTGTGTCCGGTAAGGTAGAGCATGCCACGATGATTGTGGGTGTGTCCAGTAAGGTAGAGCATGCCACGATGATTGGGGAGCAGCCTAAAGAGACAGCGCAAGGAGAAGAGACCTCTTCATGGAGCGGTGGCATTTGGCATGGATCAGTCATACACATCATGATTCCACTGGCTGTAAAGATGTATCGTGTCCCAAAGAACATCCCAGGAATGCCGAACAAGTCTGTTCAGGACTTGTCACTAAGATTCTCCGCAACGTAAAATACGACAGGTTGAACAGTGTGAAGTTTGGTTTAGGCCAAGACTGTACGTGCTGGCAGCGAAGGTCATGGTGTGGGCAGCAATGAGCAGTGCAAGCCTAGCAGACCTTGGGAATAGACATCACATGCCTCTCACTAAAAGCCTTCATAAATGAACTATCAACCCTTTCTACCAAAGAAGATGTAACACACGAGATACTGAGCAGTTAGACGGGTAAGTCTATCATCTTGCAAGAGTTTCAAACTAGACAAACGACGAAGCCTCTCACTAAACAGAGGAAAAAGTAGCTGAAACATCTGCTTCACTGTAGCCAGCCAGCTATCCGAACGCTGACAGAAGAACCAGTAAAGAACCTTGGAAAATGGTATCACAAAAAAGGTAAATGAAATCTAGCGAACGACAGAAATAATATCGCAGAGTATAAACCAAAATGGCTTCCCTGACAAATACGAAGTCTGGTGTCTACAGGTTACGCTGATCCAAAAGCTCCTCTGGTCTCTGATGATCTACAGTATCAGTGGAGGCACAGACGAATCGAGGGGTGGGAAACCAAAATCAACTAAAAAAGGAACTGGCTTGGTGGGCCACCTGGTCTCATGATGTTGCGTTTTCATGTCGCCGAGCAAATTTGAAGGTACTCCCGAAACTCACTTTCGTCTAGGTTATTGAAGAAGGACGTCCGGCCAGGGCTGCAGGGACCATAAACTATGCTGGAAAACCCACGTCCAAGAAAGGTCAGTTAGAATGAAATGTGGCACATAACCCCTCTCCAGATCAGTTTCATCCTCAGAGCTGTCTATGACTTTCTTCCTTTGAACGCCAACCTGATGGAATGGGGAAAAAAACAGATCAACCTGTGTGTTCATTCTGCTTCTGCTATGGCACATGTCCTGAGCTCAAACAGTGAAGCGCTAACCCAATAAAGGTACATGTGGAGGTACAGCCATTGCTTAAATAAAAGTACAGTGTAAATAGTTCTGCTGGGGGAAGAGGGGGACACACCAGCGGAAGTTTTTAAAACAACAGGGGCAGGCCGATCTGGAACAGCTTGATGCCTTGAGAATGGAAGCGGGATTGACTAAATGGAATGGATGCCTGGGAGTGCATAGTAGATCTGCAGATCGTCCAGAATGACAACACACACACACACACACACACACACACACACACACACACACACACACACACACACAGAGAGAGAGAGAGAGAGAGAGAGAGAGAGAGAGAGAGAGAGAGAGAGAGAGAGAGAGAGAGAGAGAGAGCTGTTGCAAAATCAACAGAAAAAAGGAACTGGCTTGGTGGGTCACCTGGTCTCATGACCTTGCGTTTACATGTCGCCTGCCTGAAACTGCTTTCCATGTCTGGCAAGATCAGGTTGACAGCCTTAGTACTTGAAACAGCAGCCGAGAAGAGCTCAAGACCGACTTGTTCGAAGGGGAACAAAAGTCAGCTTCATACGGCATCATCTGCTAAATTACAACAGGTGTCCGTCGGCAAAGTGGTTAGGGCATCCGTCAGAAGCCTCTTGATCTTCAGCACCAGACCATCCTGAACACGTAACGTTGAATTCAAGTAAAAAACACCAAAAACAAAGCAAAATAAAACAAACGAAAACAAAACACCCCCCTCCCACACACACACACACACACACACACACACACACACACACACACACACACACACACACACACACACAGAAGGGCATTAAGGAGTCATGATCTGGATGCAGCCTGGTCCCGTTAGACTGCAATGATCCAGGGCTAAATACTTGTCTGAAGGAAGGAAGGGGTGGGGGTGTCTTCTTCTCTGAGCACCTTCTGTGTGCAGCTCTTCCTAGAGTTTCTTGCTACCGTTGTCGTTGTGCTGCAGCACACAATATTGCACAGTCAGGGTAGCGAGAGTGTGGTTTTTTTTCTTGTGTTGATTTATCATCATTTTCCCCATTTTTGGATTTGTTTTGTGTGTGTGTTGCTTTATTACCACCCCCCCCCCTTTTTGTAATACTGGTTTCTAAACAAACAAAAATGCTGTTTTGTTGTTGTTGACTGGTCTACTTTTCTTGATTGGCTATAGAGAGTTAGATAAATAGATAAGTAGACAGATAATTAGGTAGGTAGATAGGTGACAGACCGACAGATAGATAGACAGACAGTCAGACAGATAGATAGATAGATAGATAGATAGATATATAGATAGATAGATAGATAGATAGATAGACAGACAGATAGATAGATAGATAGATAGATAGATAGATAGATAGATAGATAGATAGATAGATAGATGGATGAATAGAGACGCACTATGACTTTCCCAGCTCACATGTGACAAACTACACACCATCTGACTGGATAAAGGAGTGGGAAAGATTGCGCAGCAAAAGAAAACACACTGACTGCAGTCGTTTTCATCATGTGACTTCAGCTTCAGTTTCGTCAAGGTGTCAGTACGCACACGCGAACCGTTATGCAACTACATCTAATTTCTCTATAATACTCTAGAAAAATGGGTAGGGAAGGGGAAAGGTGGAATTCGTCATCCCACTCCCATATCCCCCCACCCCCATACAAAAAAAAAAAAAAAGAAAAAAAAAAAAAAAAGGAAAAAAGTGTTGTGTTGTGATTAATGTTATGAGTTTGCGCTCATATGCGCGTACGTAGCTGGCGACTGCAAGAACATGTGCTTGAAGGTTGATAAAAGAAATGTCCTAGAATGATGGATGGAACACGTATTATTATGTTTGGTTCAGTTGGTGAGCGCTAAAAGAATCCTTTCTGTGATGGTGGTGGTGGTGGTTGTTTTGTTGTTGTCCGTTTTTTTGTTGTTGTTTGTTTGTTTGTTTTTCATGAAAGTGCGGAAGGTACAATACTATAAGCATTACAAATGGCGTCCACCATTCAACACGGAACCACCATTCTGACGCCACGCTTACGCACCGGTATGTCGCCACGCTCCTTCCCATAAGCCCCTGCGCTCATGCTCAGTCGTCGGTAAAACCAAGACACGGAGCCTGCGTGACGAACAGAATGACTAATTTTCCCCCCCATTCACACTCCCAACACCTTGTCTCCAATAGTTCTTCTTCCTCAGTCAAACTGCCACCCCCCCCCCCCCCCCCCCCCCCCCCCTCATCGCCTGATTTGCCCTTTAGACAAGGCTTTAGTGACAGCTTTACTTTGCAGGCGAAGCTGGAGAAGTGAAGGATTGCCAACCTGACGTAACGCGTCGCTAAGACACGCGCTGTCTTCGATGAAAGCGAAGTGTAGGGGAGGAGTTTCGGCAAGAGGAGGGGGTGGTTAAAAGTGTGTGTGTGTGTGTGTGTGTGCGCGCGCGCGCACGCGCAGGAGATTTATCTACCTCCCTCCCTCTGTCCCCATATCTCTGTTTCTGTCTGTCTGTCTGTCTGTCTCTTGTTCTGTGTTCAAGGCACTCAAGATAATTGGATTCGATTGTCCGCCATTTCCAATATATGTTTACATCAATGCTTTGAGAAGGAGAAGGCCTCACCCCATGTGATCAAAGTCCACGAGAAACTCAATATTGACGGGCGTCAAGGGCTGCATACTTCAGACTGGAAAGCTTTCTGAAGTATGTTGCATTGTCCGTGAGATGTGTTTCAATCTACATTTTTTTTGTGTAAAGA
>JADBJO010014433.1:7500-30000 GCA_016801955.1 Conus betulinus | reverse complement strand
TGCGTCCGACATGGGGAAGGGCGTGTGTGTGTGTGTGTGTGTGTGTGTGTGTGTGGTGTGTGCGCGCGCGCGCGCGCGCGTGCGCACGTGTGTGTGTCCGTCTGTCTGTCTGTCTGTCTCACTTTGTCTCTCTCTCTCTCTCTCTCTCTCTCTCTCTCTCTCTCTCTCCCGTCTGTCTGTCTGTATCTCACTCACTCTGTGTGTATGTGTGTGTGTGTGTGTGTGTGTGTGTGTGTGTGTGTGTGTGTGTGTGTGTGTGTGTGTGTGTGTGTGTGCGTGCGTGCGTGCGTGCGCGTGCGCGCGCGCGAGCGCGTACGTGTGTGTGTTAGGGGCAGAAAGGTCGTGGACTGGGAGGGGTGATTCAGTGTTCTAAAGGCTCTCTGTACTGTCTGTTCCTGGGGGATATGGCAAGGGATCTCTGTACTGTCTGGTGCTGGAGGCTATGGCTAGGGATCTGATCTCTGTACTGTCTTGTGCTGTTGGCTATGGCAAGGGATCTCTGTACTGTCTTGTGCTGTTTGGCTATGGCAAGGGATCTCTGTACTGTCTTGTGCTGTTGGCTATGGCAAGGGATCTCTGTACTGTCTTGTGCTGTTGGCTATGGCAAGGGATCTCTGTACTGTCTTGTGCTGTTGGCTATGGCAAGGGAGGTCTGCACTGTCTTGTGCTGTTGGCTATGGCAAGGGAGGTCTGCACTGTCTTGTGCTGTTGGCTATGGCAAGGGATCTCTGTACTGTCAGGAGCTGAAGGCTATGCTGTCTGGTGCTGGGGGCTATGGCAATGGATCTGATATCCGTACTGTCTGGTGCTAGTTGCTATGGTAAGGGATTTGATCTCTGTACTGTCTGGTGCTGAAGGCTATGGCAAGGGATCTGATCTCTGTACTGTCTGGTGCTGAAGGCAATGGAAAGGGATCTGATTTCTGTATAGTCTGGTACTGGTTGCTTTAGCAAGGGATCTAATCTCTGTACTGTCTGGTGCTGGAGGCTATGGCAAGAGATTAGATTTCTGCACTATCTGGTGCTGGAGGCTATGGCAAGGGATCTGATCTCTGTACTGTCTGGTGCTGAAGATTATGACAAGGGATATCTGAACTGTCTGGTTCTGGGGGCTATGGCAAAGGATCTCTGTACTGTCTGGTGCTGGAGGCTATTGCAAGGGATCTGATCTCTGTACTGCCTGGTGATGGAAGCTATGGCAAGGATCCGATCTCTGTACTGTCTGGTGCTGGAGGCTATCGAAAAGGTTCTCTGTAGTGTCTGGTGCTGTAGGCTATGTCAAGGAATCTCTGAACTGTCTGTGCTGGAGGTTATGGCAATGGATCTCTGAACTGTCTTGTGCTAGAGGATATGGCAGGGGATCTGATCTCTGTACTGTCTGGTACTGGAGGCTGTGGCAAGGGATCTGATCTCTGTACTGTCTGGTGCTGGGGGCTATGGCAAGGGATCTGATATCTGTACTGTCTGGTGCTGAAGGTTATGGCAAGGGATCTCAGTACTGTCTGGTGCTGGAGGCTATGGCAAGGGATCACTGAATTGTCGGGTGCTGGAGCTGTGGCAGGGATCTCTGTACTGTCTGATGCTGGAAGCTATGGCAAAGGATCTCTGTACTGTCTGGTGCTGGAGGCTATGGCAAGGGATCTCTGTACTGTCTGATGCTGGAAGCTATGGCAAGGGATCTCTGTACTGTCTGTTGCTGGAGGCTATGGCAAGGGATCTCTGTACTGTCTGGTGCTGGAGGCTATGGCAAGGGATCTCTGTACTGTCTGGTGCTGGAGGCTATGGCAAGGGATCTCTGTACTGTCTGGTGCTGGAGGCTATGGCAAGGGATCTCTGTACTGTCTGGTGCTGGAGGCTATGGCAAGGGATCTCTGAACTGTCGGGTGCTGGGGCTATGGCAAGGGATCTAATTTCTGCACCGTCTGGTGCTGGTTGCTCTGGCAAGGGATCTAATCTCTGTACTGTCTGTTGCAGGAGGCTATGGCAAGGGATCTCTGTAGAGTCTGGTGCTGGGAGCTATGGAACGGATCTCTGTACTCTCTGGTGCTGGTTGCTATGGCAAGGGATTTGATCTCTCTACTCTCTGGTGCTGGTTACTATGGCAAGGGATCGGATTTCTGCACTGTCTGGTGCTGGAGGCTCTGGCAAGGGATCTCTGTACTACCTGGTGCTGGGGGCTATGACAAGGAATCTGATCTCTGTACGATCTGGTGCTGGGGGCTATTTCAAAGGATCTCTGTACTATCTGGTGTTGGAGGCTTTGGCAATGGATCTCTGTACTGTCTGGTGCTGGGGGCTATTTCAAGGGATCTCTGTACTGTCTGGTGTTGGAGGCTATGGCAATGGATCTCTGTACTGTATGGTGCTGGGAACTATCGCAAGGGATATCTGTACTGTCTGGTGCTGGAGGCTCTGGCAAGGGATCTCTGTACTGTCTGGTGCTGGAGGCTATGGGAAGGGATCTCTGTACTGTCTGGTGCTGGAGGCTATGGGAAGGATCTCTGTACTGTCTGGCGTGGGGGGTATGGCAAGGGGTCTCTGTACTGTCTGGCGTTTGGGGCTACGAGAAGGGATGTCTGTACTGTCTGGTGCTGGAGGCTATGGCAAGGGATCTCTGAACTGTTGGGTGCTGGGGGCTATGGCAAGGGATCTAATTTCTGTATTGTCTGGTGCTGGAGGTTATGTCAAGGGATCTCTGTACTGTCTGGTGTTGGAGGCTATGTCAAGGGATCTCTGTACTGTCTGTCGTTGGAGGCTATGGCAATGGATCTCTGTACTGTCTGGTGCTGGAGGCTATGTCAAGGGATCTCTGTACTGTCTGGTGTTGGAGGCTATGGCAAGGGATCTCTGTACTGTCTGGTGCTGGAGGCTATGTCAAGGGATCTCTGTACTGTCTGGTGCTGGAGGCTCTGGCAAGGGATCTCTGTACTGTCTGGTGCTGGGAACTATCGCAAGGGATATCTGTACTGTCTTGTGCAAGGGATCTCTGTAGTGTCTGGCGCAGGGGGTAAGGCAAGGGGTCTCTGTACTGTCTGGTGTTTGGGGCTATGATAAGAGATGTCTGTACTATCTAGTGTTGGAGGCTATGGTAGGGATCTCTGCACTGTCTGGTGTTTGGGGCTATATACAGGGATCTCTGTCCTTTGTGGTGTTTGGGGCTATTGCAAGGGGTCTGTGTACTGTCTGGTGTTGGGGAATATGATGAGGGATCTCTGTACTGTCTGGTGTTGGGGCTATGGTAAGGGATCTCTACCTGTCTCTGTCTGCTGCTGCCCTGGGCGCGACGTCCACCGTCAGTCTTTGCTAGGATGAAGTCTGATGCTCCCGTTATTGCTTGACTTATTCGATGACATGGTGTTCTTCGATGTTTTGGTTACATGGTGCTCTTTGACATGTTTGGTTACATGGTGTTTTTTTTCACTTGTTTGGTTACATGGTGTATTTGACTTGTTCGTGACAGGACGTTTTTTCGCGATATATATATATATATATATACATACATACATACATACATACATACACACACACACACATATATATATATATATATATATATATTATATATATATATATATATATATATATATATATATATATATATATATATATATATATATATATATATATATATATATATATATTGCTTTTAGAAAAATAAAACAAAACATTCGCACAATGCCACTATTGGTTTAAACGTAGAAAATAATCTTTCTTAAATATGAATTCTCATAAGAGAGGATAGATCGTTCCCATCACACTTCCCGCTCATCTTCTGAACATGATCACGCTTCCGCAGAGTGAAACTTCTGACAATAGGTTCTACTAGTCAGAGGACTACTACTTACAGTGAATAAATACAAGCATTTTGGTTTTTTTTTTACTCTAGCCTCTAAAAAAAACCTTCATCTAGGTAGTGTGGAAGATTGCGCAGATTTTAAACGTAAAGAAGCTGAATAAGAAATTTAAAAGATTCAACTTATCATTATTTTTCATCTCTATCTCTTTTATCTATCAGCACCAGCATATATGTCGGGGAACGTAATTCGCCGAATTCTGCCCACTTTGTTGCGACTCGTACGAAGAATCGTCGAAATTCACTTGCTGTTCAAGCAAAATCGAGTGTTTTCTGTTTCTTTGTTCGTCACATGTGTTTTGTTAGCTCCAAATGCGTTGCCTCATTTTTGTCATTGGTAGTTCCATTCATTGAGCGATCGACTAACACAACTTAATTGACTTGGTTCAGCCATCGCCCCCCGTGATTGTCTTGGTTCAGCCATCGCAATGTGATTGTCTTGGTTCAGCCATCGCCCTGTGATTGTCTTGGTTCAGCCATCACAATGTGATTTTCTTGGTTCGGCCATCGCAATGTGATTTTCTTGGTTCAGCCGTCGCAATGTGATTGTCTTGGTTCAGCCATCACCCTGTGATTGTCTTGGTTCAGCCATCGCCCCGTGATTGACTTGGTTCAGCCATCGCCCTGTGATTGTCTTGGTTCAGCCATCACAATGTGATTGTCTTGGTTCAGCCATCGCAATGTGATTTTCTTGGTTCAGCCGTCGCAATGTGATTGTCTTGGTTCAGCCATTGCAATGTGATCGTCTTGTTCAGCCATCGCAATGTGATCGTCTTGGTTCAGCCATCGCAATGTGATCGTCTTGGTTCAGCATCGCCCCGTGATTGTCTTGGTTCAGCCATCGCCCTGTGATTGTGTTGGTTCAGCCATCGCCCTATGATTTTCTTGGTTCAGCCATCGCAATGTGATTTTTCTTGGTTCAGCCATCGCCCTGTGATTGTCTTGGTTCAGCCATCGCAATGTGATTGTCTTGGTTCAGCCATCGCAATGTGATCGTCTTGGTTCAGCCATTGCAATGTGATTGTCTTGGTTCAGCCATCGCAATGTGATCGTCTTGTTTCAGCCATCGCCCTGTGATTGTCTTGGTTCAGCCATCACCCTGTGATTGTCTTGGTTCAGCCGTCGCAATGTGATTGTCTTGGTCCAGCCATCGCCCTGTGATTGTGTTGGTTCAGCCATTGCAATGTGATCGTCTTGGTTCAGCCATCACCTTGTGATTGTCTTGGTTCAGCCATTGCAATGTGATTGCCTTGGTTCAGCCATTGCAATGTGATTGTCTTGGTTCAGCCATCGCAATATGATCGTCTTGGTTTAGCCATCACCCTGTGATTGTCTTGTTCAGCCATCGCCCTGATTGACTTGGTTCAGCCATCGCAATGTGATTGTCTTGGTTCAGCCATCGCCCTGTGATTGTCTTGGTTCAGCCATCACCCTGTGATTGTCTTGGTTCAGCCATCACCCTGTGATTGTCTTGGTTCAGCCATCACCCTGTGATTGTCTTGGTTCAGCCATCACCCTGTGATTGTCTTGGTTCAGCCATCGCCCAGTCTTCCGCTGCCCAACACTGGGCGATTGTAGTTAGTTTTCCAACACTCCTTTGCACGCTAGGATGATTGTAGTTAGTTTTCCAACACTCCTTTGCACGCTAGGATGATTGTAGTTAGTTTTCCAACACTACTTTGCACGCTAGGATGATTGTAGTTAGTTTTCCAACACTACTTTGCACGCTAGTTAGTTTTCCAACACTACTTTGCACGCTAGGATGATTGTAGTTAGTTTTCCAACACTACTTTGCACGCTAGGATGATTGTAGTTAGTTTTCCAACACTACTTTGCACGCTAGGATGATTGTAGTTAGTTTTCCAACACTACTTTGCACGCGAGGATGATTGTAGTGAATTTCCCAACACTGCTTTGCCGCTAGGATGGTTGTAGATAATTTTCCAACACTGCTTTGCCCACTAGCATGATTGTAGTTAGTTTTCCAATTCTGCTTTGCACTCTAGCATGATTGTAGATAATTTTCCAACACTGCTTTGCACGCTAGCATGATTGTAGTTTGTTTCCCACACCCACAGAGAGAGAGAGAGAGAGAGAGAGAGAGAGAGAGAGAGAGAGAGAGAGAGCAACAACAAAAAAGATGAGTTGTTTCTGCCAACTAGGAATTGTCCAGTCATGTCTGCGCCCCCACACAGAGACTGAAAGCCGTGTCTGAAAGGACGGACCACTCCAACACGCTAACACGACATTCCTTTCATCTTCCTCCCGGCATCGTATTGTCTCCAGGAAACAGTGGGTTGGCACCATCATCAGTTGGCTGTTCCGTTATAGTACCTGCTGTGGCTGTTCTGTTGTAGTACCTGCTGTGGCTGTCCGTGCTAGTACCTGCTTTGGCTGTTGTTGTACCTGCTTTGGCTGTTGCATTACCTGCTGTAGCTGTTGTAGTACCTGCTGCTGTGGCTGTTCCATTGTAGTACCTGCTGTGGCTGTTCTGTTGTAGTACCAGCTGTGGATGTTGTATTATCTACTGTGGCTATTGCATTACCTGTTATGGTTGTTATATTACCAGCTGTAGCTGTTCAGTTCAATTCTGCAGTGGCTGCTGCTTCAAGCACATGTCATGTTTGGCTCTGTTCCCAGATTGATGTTGTTTATATTAATGAAATAGGAGGGATTGGTGGGTGATAGGTGGGTTGTTAGGGGTGGTGGTGAAAAAGGAGAGAATGGTGGGTGACTGGTGGGTTGTTAGGGGCGGTGTTGCACTATCTTTCTCTCTCATCTCAGGAAAGGTAAATGGTGTGATGATTGCACTATCTCTTTGCTTGCTTGTTTGTGTACTATGCTTGCTTTGTTTGTCAGTCTTGCTAAGGCCGATGGTAACACAGTGATTTCTGGCTTATGTTAGTATTATGTTTAGTTGGAGGCAAGTTATTCTGTAAAGAATTTAGTTGAAAAGAAATAGTTTGATTCTATTTCTGTGGAACCTGTATTACTGTACTAATGTGTCTCTCTCTAAAGCCATGTCGGTGCCCCTCGAGTAAGTAGGATTTCTTGAGTGCCGTTCAACCCAAACTCCATCGAATGTAATCACTCCAAACTCTGACCCTCGTTATGAAATCTCTCAGAACGAGCAGGGGCCTGCAGGGCTGATCGCATCGACAATGTTGATGGCCAGTGAGAGAGCCTGAACAGGTAGCAAAACAGGTAGCTTGATATCGCGTGTCCAGTTCTGTACGTCACTCGTGACGTACAGCTTTGCCTGTCAGCAACGTTCAGAACATGGTGTTGAAAGGTTACAATCATGATCTGTTTGGTTTTCTTCGTCTGGACGTGTAGTTTTGTGTGACTTCTTTCCCTTCTCTTAGTGCACGTTGTCACTGACGCCAACTCAACGACAAATTCGATCACACTGTGTACTTACGGATGTAAACCATACAGAAGGATGAATTGCAGAGACACGATCGAAGCTGAACTGTGTTCAACATCAATTGACAGAAGGAATGCCATACAGAAGTTTTTGATGAGCAATGTCATGTGTGACAATGACAAAGTGAGTGAGTGAGGGTTTTATGCGTGCACAGAGATGGTAGCAATGTTAATATGTTTAAGGCTTTGACTACACACGTATAGAACACAGGATCCGTGTTAGTTTTGAAACCTGTGCTTTTTGGCTTGGTGTGAATACTATCTTGGTGACTTTTCTGTATGGACACATGCAGGCCATGGGCTACAAGAGAGCGAGAGCGAGTGTGTGTGTGTGTGTGTGTGTGTGTGTGTGTGTGTGTGTGTGTGTGTGTGTGTGTGACACAGAGAGAGAGAGAGAGAGAGAGAGAGAGAGAGAGAGAGAGAGAGAGAGAGAGAGAGAATGTGTGTGTGAGAGAAGAGAGAGAGAGAGAGAGAGAGAGAGGAGAGAGAGAGAGAGAGAGAGAGAGAGAGAGAGAGAGCAATACGCCATTAGCTTGAGAAATGCATTATCTGTGTGTGTGTGTGTGTGTGTGTGTGTGTGTGTGTGTGTGTGTGTGTGTTTCAGGTTATGTGGGGTGGGGTGAATATTCAAATTAATTTTGAAGCAGTCTTGATAACATTCCTTGTATGAAATCTCAGCCAGATCATTCTAGACTTCAGAGTCTACCGGGTTTCTCTCAACATCATATAGCGCAGTTAGTAACTGTCAGGCGTCTCTCCAACTATAAAATGCGAGGAGCGAAGATCTCAGGCTGCAGCGCTTGTGTCCAAAGACAGGGAGCAGGCACCACGCTTCCAGAAGCTTTTCCATCCGAGGTCTGCACTACTTGCTGATGCGTGACGTCCCGTCTATGATGACCTCTGCTTTTTGTGGACTTTGGTCATGCTGGAGTGATATGGGAGGAAGCCTTCTGTTTTTCATTCATAGATAGATTATTCATACAGTGTTCCTGCCAACAATCGAATCTAATTATCTTGTGTCTTGAACACGCAGACATTCCACACACACTTCTATTGCAAGCACATGAGTGTGCGCGTGTGCTGTCACACACATAGCGACAGGCACACACAAAGATGTGAGCACGTAGGCATACATGCATTTACACACACACACACACACAAACACACACACCACAAACACACACACACGCCACAAACGCACCACACACACACATTCTGTGTCGCGTTCCCCACACCCTAAAATTCTCCTTCACTGTCTCTCTGTCTATGTCTCTGTCTCACTCTCTCGCTGTATATGCCCCCCCCCCCTCTCTGTCTCTGTACCTCGCTTTCTGTCCGGCTGTCTGTCTCTCTGACTTTCTTTTTCTCTCCGTCTCTGTCTGTCGCACACACACACACACACACACTCTCTCTCTTTCATTCACACACACACACGCGCGCACACACACACACAAACTCACACACACATACATATACACGCACGCACACACACCCATGCACACATGCGCACACACACAGGCTCGCGCGTGCGTGCGCGCGCGCGCGCGCGCACACTCACACAAACACACACACGCACGCACGCACGCAGGCACGCACGCTACAGGGCTTTTACAAGCTTTCACAATTCAACATCTTAAAATGCAGGACACACACACATACACACACACGCTCACTCACTTACACACGCACACACATTTCTCATACACATGATTTCTCATCTTCTGAGATAATGAAGTATTCATATCATATATCATATCATATCACACACACACACACATACTCTCTCTCTCTCTCTCTCACACACACACACACACACACACACGCACACACACTCATCTGGATGATGATCATAATCATCTCTCTGTTACTACTGGAATGAAGATTGCCGATATCATCATCATCATCATCTTTATCATCATCATCATCATTGTCGTCGTCCTCTCTCTCTCTCTCTCTCTCCCTCCCTCCCTCCTCTCTCTCTCCCCCTCCTGCTGCCTCTGTCTCCACAACTCCCTCTCTGCCCCATGTGCGTGAGACAATCCTTCAGGACCAAGCTAACTGTCCTCACCACTGTCACACACAGCCATCAGTCTGCTGACGGTGCCTCCCTGACTGTAGAATACGAGCGGCATAAGTGCTCATACTGTGAGGCTTGTGTGCTGGCAGTATACTTCACCAAGCTTTCCACTTCGAAGCTTGCCCTTCCTGCTGGTGTGTGGCGTCACCCCTCTGATGCCTCGTCTTCCATGGCCATCAGGCTTTCCCCTCCTGCCGTCGGGGTCTGAGGACTGTGGACATGCTGCTGTGATACTTGATGAGGCCGTCTTGAGTTCAGCATTTTCATATTCATTGGTGAGACAAGTGAAGTGTTCTGGCGAAGAATCGAATCCAGTTCTCTTTACTGCTTGCTTTGCACACTCAGACACTTGGCAGACCTTTCATCACAAATACGCATGCCTGCATATTGAACGGTCATACGCACACTCAAACATATAAAAAACACACGTGCGCTCGCACAATCTAAAATTGCCAAGTTGCTTTGATGCGGTTTTTTTTTGTTTTGTTTTGTTTTTTTTGTTAAGCATAGTTAGATAATAATGACGTTGTTAGATTGTTTTTCGTCTGATATCATCAATGGTGAATAGACGTTAAATAAACCACTGAACTGAAATGCGCGCGCGCGCACACACACACACACACAGAAACACACACACACACGCGCACGCACAAAACACAACATATACACGCGCGCGCGCGCGCGCGCGCACACACACACACACACTCTCTCTCTCTCTCTTTTTCATTCACACACACACACACACACACACACACACACACACACACACACACACACGTCCTGAAATCCACTTCTGCCAGAACGAAGTCACACCATAACCGATGCATTATTCTGTTTACAACACATCAACAAATAGGAAGTGTAACAGGGAACAAAATCGCCTGCCGTTATGATCACGGATTTCCAGGAGACGGAGGAAATTACCGGCACGTCTTATCAGTAGAATGATAAATTTCTTTGTGATCCTTTGTAAGCGATCAAAGAGTGTGATATTGCCTCGTTAAGATGGAAGTGTTACATTGATTGTCGACAGTGATAAGAATGATCGGAAGTGAACAACTGCTTTACCCTTGGATATCAATGTTATCGTCATCTTTATCGTCGTCTCTCTGTTACAGTTTCCTCTGTTATCCTGGGAAATAAAGACTGTTATCATCGTCCCAATTATCGTCTTCAACATCCCTGTATTTCTACTGGAGATCACCACCACCACGACACCATCGTCATTATCATCATGACCACCACCATGACCACCAGCACCAGCAGCTATGATGAAGCGTTTATTATCACGGATATTTCCAGTTTGGTGAACAACGATGTAGCCGAGCAAGGCTGAGGAACAGGTTCACCATGGTGTCTCTCAACGGCTTCCTGACCACACAAAAAGGTTGTGTCCCAAGGGGCTCTGGGGGCTGTAGCACGACTCGTCAGCGGTTCTGAGAATGAACAGCAGGAAGAAACGCTAAGGAGAAATTGAACTGCAGAAGGACTTCAGAGAACAACCCTCTCAAACAAGCATTTTGGCCATGGACTCTTTACACTCCATAGTGACCGGTGTCGTATGATATCTGGGAACCGTGATATCTGGGAACGCGTTCCCAGATTTCCTGAATTTCAAATCGTGAAGTCTGGGAACGCGTTCCCAGATATCATGGTAAATCTGAGAAAGCGAGCGAAAAAAAATAAAATGAAAAGAAGGCCAAAGATCTCAATTGCACCTAAATGAATTGTTTCCTACCTTATCTCGAAAATCCATTCTTTTTCGTATTCTTTCTGCCCTTCTGAGCTCTGAAAAAACATGTTCCGAGATATCACGGGCCTTCCAGATATCACAGTACATTTTGGGAACGCGTTCCCAAAACACTGTGATATCTGGGAAGCCTTCCCAAATATCACGTTCCCAGATTTCACGCGACACGGGTCATGACTCCTGATTGCCCTTTAGCTGTCAGGCTTTTTTTTTTTTTCGCGCTGCTGCGATTCGAACCAGCAGCTTGTGGATTGGTGGGTGTCTCGAGGCGTTGCCTTTCTGACACTTGTTCCTTATCCATATGACTAAGGGACACCTGTTCTAAGCTGGGACATTTAAGCCGTATGAAGTTTACGTCGTTTGTTCCTCTTTGAAGAGATCCAGCTGGAACATTTCTCACTTGCTTCTGCCATTGCCGTTGGGCTTCTGATCCTCTTCTTACCAGAAATAGAGATCTGTTTCAGAAGATCATGGGTTGATGAGCTCACAAACGCCCCTTGCTTCAACTTTTTTGGCCAAGTTTTGTCGCCAGCTAAAAGCATGTACAACAGCTCTGTCTGATCGGGGGCTAGAGGCTGTTCTTGTCGTTTCTCGGGTTAAGATCTTCATTTTTTTTTTTTTTTTTTTTTTGCACTAGTTCATCTAATAACTTGGCCACTTTTCTGTTTATATCTCAAGGGAGGCGCACTTTTGGTTCCGGCTGTTATTCAGAACGGAGTAATCCAGTTGCACAGCAAACTACAGACTTGCCCTATTTCACCGAATAACAATTTATATCCACATCTCAGTTTAAGATCACCAGGAAGCTAGCGTTGAGCTCTTTTCTTCAAGGCATTGTATTGTTTGATCCATGATGGAATGAAGGGAAAATGTGAATTGCTCAACCGTCGGTCGGCACTGGAAGGCCTGGAAGCAGTCCATCACGACCTGACTTGGTGTGTCCATTATCAAAGGCCACGTCTCTGCGGTCCAGTGGACAGCTATATAAAGCCACAGGTCAGTTGATCAGCCTCTGCCAAGATGTGAACCTGCTGTGGACTGTTGCGTCATATAACGCCTATGTTCAGACATTTTACCGTCTGCTAAGTTTCTCTTTGAGTGTTTAGGTATTAATTGTTGTAACAATCCATTTGTTCCTCCATGATCATTCTGCTACTATATTCTAAACATTTAACAGTAGATAGTAATGTGCCGCACAGATATCTAGATTCTCCACCGCACGGGTAGGGCTTGACCCCCATTTTCTGGCCTGTTCTATCACAGTCGTAGTGTTCACTGACAGCATGAGGTTGGTAGGCCTATGTCGGTCACTGAAAGGAAGTACGCCAATCAGGAAGTACGCCAAGCAGGAAGTATGCTAATCAGGAAGTACGCCAATCACGTTCGCAGTAGCTATTTTATCTCACGAGTGTCTCAGATCACCCGAGCTTGCATTCTCAGTGAAGCTATGTTGGTGTCTCAGCCTTCTTCTGCGACACTAGCTCTTTAATGAGCAGAACACACCGGACAAAAACTGTTATGTGGCAACAGCCCGTGTTGGTGACAGTGGATGCGAGGACTGACGAATGGAGATAGGGCACACTGAGAAGCCAAGTTATAGCAGCTCTTCAGTCAAGTTGCTGATGTGGTGTTTGGGTCGGGGGCTGAGGGACTATTTATGATTGTGTTCTTACATCTTGTTTTTGTTTCCCTTTCTTCTCATCACCTGCACCACCTCCCCCCGCCCTCCAATCCCGACCTACCTACTCTTCACTCCCCCACATCCTCCATCCTTATCCACAGCCTATCTGCTGTTGTGTTTCTCTCTTTATCGTCCTTCATCCTCGCGTTATTTCTTTCTCTAGTCATTTCTCTTTGTTACCCCTTTTAGGCGCGCGCGCGTGTGCATGGGTGCGTATGGATGAATGTGATATGTGTGTGTGTGTGTGTGTGTGTGTGTGTGTGTGTGTGTGTGTGTGTGTGTGTGTGTGTGTGTGTGTGTGTGTGTGCGTGTGTGCATGCGAATAGTTTAGAATGTGTGCACGGAATGTCGCTAGGGCGAGCACATGTGTGTACGCACGCAGAGAGAGAGAGAGAGAGAGAGAGAGAGAGAGAGAGAGAGAGAGAGAGAGAGAGAGAGACTCCCTGTGCGCTTTATGACAGTTATAAGTAGTAGTATTTCGTTTGGAATAGGAAACGTTTTCTGCCCGCAGCTTAGAATTTGTATACATACACAATACCAAAATGAGCATTATCAGCTTTATTCAGTCGGATAACAAAAAGATTGAAAGCGGTAACTCTAATTCTAAGACGGAGGTCGTTCTAGATGAATCAGACACTTTGCCTATTTTTGGTGAATCAGCACCTGTTCAGCCGTGTGACGGTGTATCCTGCAGTGTGGCTGCAAAGAGGCTGGAGCTGGGGCAGCTCTGGGGATTCACAGGCACCACAGGTTGACCTGAGAGACGGTTATGTCCCTGCCAACGACCACCTTTGTGACGTCACGGATGGATCTTTGGATTCCTCGGGTGGCCACTGATTTGCCGTTCACGTAGTACTGAAACACATCAGAGTGCATGTGACTAATTCTCCTTGACCGTTTTCTTTGTCTGTCCGCTCCTCTCTCAAGCTTGCACATATAGGTTTATCATTCTATTCTTAGTCATTTCTGTCTGAATAAGCGAATGGTGCTCTTATTCAGTTTGTATTAAACGTATCACAATAGACTATCAATACAGCACTATCCAGCCAGCCAACCAACAACTTTACAACTTTACCACCCAAAATGCCATCCAAACATTCGCTGGAGAACCCCTGCTGTGATAATCAACAAAAACCATCAGGTGCACGGGTGTTATTAGCATACAGTATTCTCACCTGCCCTAGAAGGCGAATTGAATTAGTATGACAAGTGAACATAGCTGTGACGAAAAATGCATTGTCAATAACCACACACACACACACACACACACACACACACACACACACAAGTGCACGCACGCACGCACGCGTGCATGTGAACGCGCGTGGGCACACACACACGTTTACGTACATATACACACAAGCACGCGCGCACATGCGCGCGTGCGCGGGCACACACACACACACACATACATATATGCACGCACGCGCACGCACACGGTTGCCTGCTGGCGTTCTATTGATTAGACAGCAAGTGCTTGGGCATGAATTCTTGATTCAGTATAAAGAGAGAGAGAGAGAGAGAGAGAGAGAGAGAGAGAGAGAGAGAGAGAGATACAGACAGACGGACAGACAGACAGACAGGCAGATAGAGACTGAGACTGAATTTGAAAGTTACAGTACTCAACTTGTACCGTACATCGATATATAGGTTGATAGGCAAATAGATGCATAGACAGAAAAATCGATAGACAGACAGAAACACACAGACAAACACATAGACAAAAAGATAGTCAGCCAGGCAGATATCTAGATAGATGGATGGAGAGAGAGAGAGAGAGAGAGAGAGAGAGAGAGAGAGAGAGAGAGAGAGAGAGAGAGAGATCGATCGATCGATGGATAGATAAACAGATAGACATATAGATATAGATTGATAGACTGATAGACATTTAAATTGATGTGCAGACAGATACACTAAGAGACTGATGGATAGATGGACAGGTAGCACAGACTGGTAGGTATACATATTATAGGGCAGAGGTAATTAAACAAGCAAAGACGAACTTCAAACAACCAACCCGGAAGATCAGTTGAACCCTTCCTTTCTTGCTCGCAGCTAGGTATGTAGGTCAAGCTTTTCTGCTGAGGGTCATTGGTTAATGCAGCTAGGTATGTAGGTCAAGCTTTCTGCTGAGGGTCATTGGTTAATGCAGCTAGGTATGTAGGTCAAGCTTTTCTGCTGAGGGTCATTGGTTAATGCAGCTAGGTATGTAGGTCAAGCTTTTCTGCTGAGGGTCATTGGTTAATGCTGCTAGGTATGTAGGTCAAGCTTTTCTGCTGAGGGTCATTGGTTTAATGCAGCTAGGTATGTAGGTCAAACTTTTCTGCTGAGGGTCATTGGTTAATGCAGCTAGGTATGTAGGTCAAGCTTTTCTGCTGAGGGTCATTGGTTAATGCAGCTAGGTATGTAGGTCAAGCTTTTCTGCTGAGGGTCATTGGTTAATGCAGCTAGGTATGTAGGTCAAGCTTTTCTGCTGAGGGTCATTGGTTAATGCAGCTAGGTATGTAGGTCAAGCTTTTCTGCTGAGGTCATTGGTTAATGCTGCTAGGTATGTAGGTCAAGCTTTTCTGCTGTCATTGGTTAATGCCCAACTAAAAGATTTCATCCAATCATCAACGGCACTGATGCGCAGTTTTCTACGTGGAAGAACTTAAGAGAGCTTTATTCAACATGGCCTCTGAGTTAACTTCTCTCCGTTTGCAACCCACTGTATTTTCCATACTAGCAAGATCAGCCTTGTCTGGGAGGACAAGAGTTAAAGAACGAAACCTCTTCTTTGCACCGCTATAATTATCCTCTCTGCATCATACATAACAAACATCCTCTGATTTGTTCATTTGTAAATTGCTTTTCAACAACTGTTATTCGCTTTTTCTAACAGCAGCTTGCTGTAGACAAACAAACAAACAAAAATTAACTGAAAAAAGTGCACCACAAAGGTTCTGTAAGCATCACGAGGTACAACAATACATTTACATGATAAAGATAAATTATTCACGTTTATAAGGCACTGCACGTAGGTCAGTAAGGGGAAGAAATTTGACAGCGACAGGTGTAGGAAATCTACACATACAGCCACGCTGAGACAGGCAGATAGAGTGGGTTTGCTGTTAGACTGCTTTGGAACAGGGAGGACTCGTGCATATCATTCATTGCTTTACGACTGGAGAAAAATATCACCACAGCAGCACGTGGAGAATTTCATACATAATGAACAAAAGTGTTGAGCCTGAAAGTCTTTCACCAGGGTAAACTCCACTACACGCATCTCTCCGTTTTCCCTTTACACACATTACTGTGACATGCTACATATTACATGAAATAATCCGTGAGACAAATCTAATGGTTCCTAAGCCAACCGTATGTCATTGAAATCAGCGTATTTCAATTTTTTAAATAAGTTCTTTAGTAAACTTACCTTCAAAGTGTGGTCAGCCTGAGCCACTATTTTCACGGTAAACTCGTTGCCTACGGCGAAGGGGTAAGGTCTGGGATAGTAAGTATCCTGGTGCTCCCACTGCCACTCTCCATACTCATCCAGTTCCCCCTCATTGATGACCACGCTCTCGTCAAACCTCGGCCCGTGGTTCCGCTCATCCGGATGTCAAAGTGACTGACAATCGTGCGTTTCTCGTCCGCGTAGAAAATGATGGTGGCCCTGGTTCAGGAAGGGGAGGGGAAAAGGGGCGGACGGGGAGGGGGCGAAGAGAAACATGCAAAATATGAAATAAGAGCCTGCACCTTACCAACCCTTATTAAACTATTTCTCAGTGGTCACTTTCACCCAATGACCAACCATTGTTTATTTTACTGAGTGATCTTCACAATTATTGGGGGCACCCGCTTTCACTAGTCAAGCCACATGAATATTCTTTCTTTTTAGTTGTGGCATGAGGGAAATGATTCATATTACTAGACTAAATGTGATGGAGCGTCACATGCCTTGATGTGAGGCTACGTCACATGACAAACCCCACTTTGCCGTGTGACTGCAGAACGAAGGAAGCCTATATCTAACAGATTGAGAGCCTAGTCAGTAGTTTGCGGGGATCTGGCTCCCTAGCCTAAAGTCCTAGCTGCACTGACTGGGTCAGGAGGGCTGGTGGTCACCTCTGCCTTTCATCTCATGACGCAGCTCGAGATGTCTGGTGGGAATAAGACCACAGCTCCAGGCAGCGACAGGAAGGGCTGAAAACAGATCCAGGCAGTAACAGGAAGGGCTGAAAACAGATCCAGGCAGTGACAGGAAGGGCTGAAAACAGCTCCTGGCAGTGACAGGAAGGGCTGAAAACAGCTCCTGGCAGCAACAGGAAGGGCTGAAAACAGCTCCTGGCAGCAACAGGAAGGGCTGAAAACAGCTCCAGGCAGTGACAGGAAGGGCTGAAAACAGCTCCTGGCAGTGACAGGAAGGGCTGAAAACAGCTCCTGGCAGCAACAGGAAGGGCTGAAAACAGCTCCTGGCAGTAACAGGAAGGGCTGAAAACAGCTCCTGGCAGTAACAGGAAGGGCTGAAAACAGCTCCTGGCAGTGACAGGAAGGGCTGAAAACAGCTCCTGGCAGTGACAGGAAGGGCTGAAAACAGCTCCTGGCAGCAACAGGAAGGGCTGAAAACAGCTCCTGGCAGTAACAGGAAGGGCTGAAAACAGCTCCTGGCAGTAACAGGAAGGGCTGAAAACAACTCCAGCTGGATCTCGCTAAGGAGCAGAAAAACTGAACAACATGACATTGTACTTTTGCAACTGATTTCAGGTGCTGTGACGGCTGAGTGATTCAAATACCTGTGACGATTTTTCTTGGCCTTTCGTTGCCCGACTATCCACAATATACAGGCTTAAAAAAGGGGAGGGGAGGAGGTTGACAGGAAAGACATCCTGCCGTCCTGACCTGAAAACGGCTCACCCACGAGTAGAATTCGGAAATAAACGGCGAAACGCTAACGTGCAAGGGGATTCTACTCTCTCTCTCTCTCTCTCTCTCTCTCTCTCTCTCTCTCTCTCTCTCTCTCTCTCCTGAAATTTGTTTATAATAAGTTGGAAATGTATATAACAAAATCAGTGATTTTTCTTACATTGATTACATTTCTATGTTTGATGCTGTTTGCATTACAGAAACCTCTGTCGATTACTGTTTGACTTAAATGGATAATCTATGATGGTGTAAAAATTTGCTGCTCCTTGTAGAAAAGATTTCTCGCCGCGGAAGAAGTTCAGGAGATGTGTTTATTATGATTCAAAAATTCTTATCGAAATTAGTTTCAGCTGTCAATGTCAATTGTGAAAACGTAGCTGCTTCAACATAAAGAAGAGTCTTTTCAAAAGTGATAAGGATGCCTTTCTTGTTGCATGTTATATCGTGTTTGTCAGTACAACCATGGGTTAATCTGACAATAAATTGGTTTCAGTCAGTTACATCGTGCAAGAAAATGGACCTTTGTATAATGCAAGGGAAATTAAGAATGGTATAGCAAATTTGGAAAAAATTGTTTGTCATTACAACCATGGGTTAATCTGACAATAAATTGGTTTCAGTCAGTTACATCGTGCAAGAAAATGGACCTTTGTATAATGCAAGGGAAATTAAGAATGGTATAGCAAATTTGGAAGAAAGTGTGTTACATGTTCTTGAAAAAGATAATGTGCAGTTGATGATGCTGATAGTAGTGAGGAATGTGGAACAGGAACTCGAAAGATAATGTTGAGAATGATTTTGGTGAATCCTTATTGAAATTTTGTTACATGTTTAATGGTATCATTTTGAACGGTTGTTCATAGTAACTATGGGCCGTGGAGTAAACGTGTGGATACATTTGCTGAAAAGAATGTTTACACGTACGGTGTTTGTTCACTTGTGTGTGAATATACGGGCGCTCGTAAATGTGTGCTTCAGTGTGTGAGTGTGTGTGTGCGTGCGTGCGTGTGTGTGTGTATGTGTGTATGTATGTATATGTATGTGTGTGTGTGTGTGTGTGTGTGTGTGTGTGTGTGTGTGTGTATGCGCGCGCGCGCGCGCGCGAGTACGTGCACAAACGTACATGAGAGAGAGAGAGAGAGAGAGAGAGAGAGAGAGAGAGAGAGAGAGAGAGAGAGAGAGAGAGAGAGAGAGAGAGAGAGAGCTGACTTCTGCGTGTATGGTATTGTCTTCATATTGATAGGCGCTGAGAACCTTTCTGCACGTAGTATGAGTGTGTCTTTATATTGCTGAACACCAGGAACTATACTATACCTGCATGTACGAGTGTTGTCTTCATACCGCTGAACACCAGGAACTATGCTATACCTGCATGTACGAGTGTTGTCTTCATACCGCTGAACAACAGGAACTATACTATACCCGCATGTATGAGTGTTGTCTTCATATTGCTGAACACCAGGAACTATACTATACCCGCATGTACGAGTGTTGTCTTCATATTGCTGAACACAGGAACTATACTATACCTGCATGTACGAGTGCTGTCTTTATATTGCTGAACTCAAGGAACTATACTATACCTGCATGTACGAGTGTTGTCTTCATATTGCTGAACTCAAGAACTATACTATACCTGCATTACGCGAGTGTTTTCATATTGCTGAACACCAGGAACTACACTATACCTGCATGTACGTGTGTTGCCTTTATATTGAACTCACGGAACTATACTAAACCTGCATTATGCGAGTGTTGTCTTCATATTGCTGAACACCAGGAACTATACTATGCCTACCTGTACGAGTGTTGTCTTCATATTGCTGAACTCAAGGAACTATACTATACCTGCATGTACGTGTGTTGTCTTCATGTCGCTGATCTCAAGGAACTATACTACGCCTGCATGTACGAGTGTTTGTCTTCATATTACTGAACACTAGGAACTATACTATCCCTGCATGTTTGAGTGTGTCTTCATATTGCTGAACTCAAGGAACTATACTATACCTGCATGTACGAATGTTGTCTCTTCATATTGCTGAACTCAAGGAATTATACTACGCCTGCCTGTATGAGTGTTGTCTTCCAGAATGCTGAACAACAGGAACTATACTATACATGCATGTACAAGTGTTGTCTTCATACTGCTGATCTAAAGGAACTATACCATGCCTGCATGTACAAAAGTTGTCTTCATATATGCGGGTGTTGGGGATTATATTATACCTGTGTGTATAAGTGTTGTCTTCATAGTGATAGACGCCAGGATCTATACTGTACCTGCGTGTATGAATGTCGTCTCTTAATTAGTAAACACCGGGAACTATACTTTACCTACGTGTATGAGTGTTGTCTCTTTATTGATAAACGCCGGGAACTATACTGCTCAAAACAATTGAAAGGCCACTTGGAAATTCTCTCGCTATTTCACAACAGAACGGAAACAACCCAAAACAATGCTTTCGAACTTTACTTCAGCCATTAATCAAAACACAAATGACACAGATTAATGACAAAATTGACTTGAACAGCATGTTTTGTCACTTTCAAGTCCACTACCCCATCTTTTCAAAAATCAGAACGCCAGAGATACACAAAACACAGTCAGTAACGCGTGTGTCCGCCATTTGTGTGGATGCACGCGATGCACCTTTGCCTCATGGATTGAGTCAGTCTTCAGAGTCATCTGGGGTATTGCCTGCCACTTCTGCTCAAGGAACTGGAACAGCTGGTTGAGGTCAACTGGCGGGGGTGGAGGGGGGGGGGGGGTGATTGCGTCGAAGTTGGTGGCCCAGCACGTCCCATAGGTGCTCGATTGGATTAAGGTCCGGTGAGCAGGTTGGCCAGTCCATGTGGATCACGTGTTGCTGCTGAAGAAAGTTGTTGACGACTCGAACCCTGTGAGGTCTGGCGTTGTCATCTTGAAGTACCGCGCCTGGTCCAATAGCTTGCAGCGCTGGCAGCACAAGGGGGCTGCAGGATGCCATCCCTGTAGCCCACACCGTTGAGGTTGCCTTGCACCATGTGCAGGGGGGTTCTGTAGTTCCGTGCCATCCCTCCCCACACCATTATGGATCCCACCACCATAGCGATCACGCTCGCTCACGAGTCCATCGTGATAGCGTTCTCCTTGCCGCCGCCAGACACGGTTCCTGCCGTCATGAAATGATAAGGCAAAGCGGGACTCGTCAGTAAACAATACTCTTGCCACTGATCTCCGGTCCATGCTAAGTGACACTGGGCCCAAGCCAAACAAGCAGCTCGGTGAGCTGGTGTCAGGACAGGACGGACGGCTGGTCGTCTTGAGCGCAGGTGTGCCTCTCTCAACCGGTTCCGAATGGTCTGGTCACTGACGGTGACATTGCCGGCTGCTTGCAGCTGCCCCCTGAGTGTGTCGGAAGTGGCCGTTCTCTGCCTCAGAGCTGACAGGACAACAAACCTGTCCTGCTGCCTGGAGGTGGACCTTGGCGTCCTGGACGTCTTCGCTCAGCAACACTTCCTGTCTGGTTGAAGTGGTCTCTCAAAGTCTGAATGACTGAATGGGCGACTGACAGTCGACGACCAACCTCTCGCACCCCCACACCCTCCTGAAGCCACGCAATTGCCCGCACTTGGTCATCCTGACTCAGTCGTTGTCTCCGAGGCATGGTTGCAAAAGTGCCGTAAACACAGGCATAAATGCCCACCAGTCTCTCAAAAACTGGCTGACCTGTGTTCAGATAAGACATGGGTTGCACGTGCATTGCAGTATTCCTGCAGTTCAGATGTGCTCTGTTGCACAGGCCTGTTTGATTTGCACTCTTTTTTTCGTGCAGTATGTGCACATTTCAGTTCACCGCTGGGATGTGCATGACACAGACTGAGTTGATTTCTGATCAAATTCAAGTTGACTGATCAGGCATGCAACCAAATTCAGTAAGTTTGGGTGGGTGCAGTGCCGCCGTGTTATTGGAAAAAATAAAGTCAAACAAGGTACCCTAAAAAGTGGTAGTGGCCTTTCAATTTTTTTGAGCAGTATATAACATACCTTCGTGTATGAGTATTGTCTTCTTCTTGACAGGCGCAGGAAATACACTATACCTGCGCATGTAGGTGTTGTCGTTATGTTTTCAGGCGTCAGAAACTGTACTGTACCTGTGTGTTTGAATTTTGCCTTCATATTGATGGACGCCAAGAACTATAGTATACTTCCGGGTTAGAGTGTTGCCTTCATATTGATGGGTGACAGGAACTGTACTATATTTGTTGTGTTTGTCTGTTGTCTTCCATGATGATAGGCGTTAGGACCTGTACAATACTACTATAGTCGATACGTGATTGTTGTTGTTATATTTGCAGGCGCCAGGAACTATACTATACCTGTGTGTTTGAGTGAGGTCATGTTAATAGGCGCCAGCAACTATACTATACCTGTGTGTTTGAGTGTTGTCTTTATGTTGATAGGCGTCAGGAACTGTGCTATACCTGCGTGTTTGAGTGAGGTTATATTAATAGGCACCAGGAACTATTCTATACCTGCGTGTTTGAGTGTTGTACTATTGACAGCCACCTGGAAACTATACTATACCTGTGTGTTTCAGTGTTGTTTTAGCCACTAGGAACTATACTATACCTGTGTGTTGAGAGTTGTCTTTATGTTCATAGCCACCACGACCTATACTATACCATTGTGTTTGAGAGTTGTTTCTATGTTCATAGCCACCAAAACTATACTATACCTGCGTGTTTAAGTGTTGTCTTTATGTTGATAGCACACAGGAACTATACTAGACGTACCTTGTGAAGTTAGTGACTGTGGCGGTG
>JADBJO010014432.1:0-47713 GCA_016801955.1 Conus betulinus | reverse complement strand
GAATAAAAGTAGCACCAGGAGTGGCGGTCAATCTTATGCCATACCTGCATCAAATATGGACAGCCACTTACATTCATTTTATCTAGTTCTGTATGGCTGTGGAACTCTCTGCTGGGTGCCATCAAGATTGCCACAAATGCAGTCTCATTTCAAAATCAAATTGATACAACAGTCTTGAGATCTGCATATTGACTGATTTTTTCTGTTTTAACTTGCCCAGATATTTTTGGGTTACCTAGGCCTGAACCTGGCCATTGCTTTTAACTTTTTGAATATCGTGTGCGTGACCCCTTGTTGCCAAATTTTGCTCCAGGGGCTAACAGGCTGAGTCGCACTTTATTTTATTTTGTTTTACTTTTTAACATGCACGCTGGTGACTTACTCGTTTTTGAGTGAACCAGTCTTTTAGGAAGAAGAAGAAGAAGGATTAAGCTTCATCATGGACTCCATGTTTTATCGAAGTAACCATTGTTCCTGGGTGTTCGCCAAAACTGATCAAGTACTAGTATCATTAGTTTTTACTGTTTGAAGCACAAACAATGAGCATATGTATCCTCACAACGCCTCACAACGCACGCACACACACACACACACACACACACTCTCTCTCTCTCTCTCTCTCTCTCTCACTCACTCACTCTCTCTCTCTCTCTCTCTCACACACACACACACACACACACACACGCTACACTCCATAAAGTGAGAGAGCAGAATAAAATGGTGATTGCTGCTAACTCCATGACAGCAGTTTTAATCAGCTGAAATGAATAATAGCTGGACTGTAAAGTATAATCAGAGTGAGTGGACATAGTTTGCAATGATGCATGACAGTATTAATGTGCGTGTTCTGAAATAAAATGCAAACAAAGTATCCATCAAGACCTGTTTATTCATAATCATAGCCATGTTCACATGGGATAATGTGTAAATTGCTCCAGTATGATGTTGAAATCTGATAAATTTTGAGCAGTCACAACCTGTTTGTTTTGCGAGGTTGGTAGATGTTTATACCCATGGGATGGTTGTTTTTTGAGGGGAGGACTGAAGACTGGACACAGGGGGTAAGACAGTGATCATAAAATATTTTCTTTTACTTGTTTTTTGTTTCATTTTTACTTTTTTCTTTGTTTGGTTGGTTTTGTTTTGCTTGTGTCTTCACTTTCTCTCACCTCTTCAAACTAATCACCATCCATCCTTTTCACTTCCTTTTCAGTCTTCTAGCTGCCGTATTATGCTCTGTCTTTGTACAGAGCCTTCCAGTCTTCTAGCTGCCATATTATGCTCTGTCTTGTACAGAGCCTTCCTTTCAGTCTTCTAGCTGCCGTATTATGCTCTGTCTTGTACAGAGCCTTCCAGTCTTCTGGCTGCCGTATTATGCTCTGTCTTGTACAGAGCCTTCCAGTCTTCCAGCTTCTAGCCGTATTATGCTGTCTTGTACAGAGCCTTCCCAGTCTTCTAGCTGCCATAGTATGCTCTGTCTTGTACAGAGCCTTCCAGTCTTCTAGCTGCTGTATTATGTTCTGTCTTGTACAGATGTCTTGTACAGAGCCTTCCAGTCTTCTAGCTACTGTCTTGTACATAGCCTTCCAGTCTTCTAGCTACCGTATTATGCTCTGTCTTGTACAGATGTCTTGTACAGAGCCTTCCAGTCTTCTAGCTGCCGTATTATGCTCTGTCTTGTACAGAGCCTTCCAGTCTTCTGGCTGCTGTATTATGCTCTGTCTTGTACATAGCCTTCCAGTCTTCTAGCTGCCGTTTTATGCTCTGTCTTGTACATAGCCTTCCAGTCTTCTGGCTGCCATAGTATGCTCTGTCTTGTACAGAGCCTTCCAGTCTTCTGGCTGCTGTATTATGCTCTGTATTGTACAGAGCCTTCCAGTCTTCTAGCTGCCTTATGCTCTGTCTTGTACAGAGCCTTCCAGTCTTCTAGCTGCCTTATGCTCTGTCTTGTACAGAGCCTTCCAGTCTTCTGGCTGCTGTATTATGCTGTCTTGTACAGAGCCTTCCAGTCTTCTAGCTGCCTTATGCTCTGTCTTGTACAGAGCCTTCCAGTCTTCTAGCTACCGTCTTGTACAGAGCCTTCCAGTCTTCTAGCTGCCTTATGCTCTGTCTTGTGCAGAGCCTTCATTGTGTATGTCATCTCAATTAATGATGACATCAGTTTGTCCATCTTTGCCTGTAATCGGCACTTTTTTTTGTCTGTCATACTCACATGTATGTATGCATATTAAAGTGAATGCATATGCATGCGCATGCGCGCACACACACACACACACACACACACACACACACACACATACACACACACACACACACACACACACACACACACACACACACACACACACACACACACGCTGTACACACACACTTGTAAACAATTTATTGTTTATAGTATTTGCAGTGTAGTTAAACAGGCAGAATATGTGTTTGTGTAATACATGGGTATGTGTTCATCACATTTTTTACTTTAAAGTTACACTTACAGCAAGGCACGCCCTCTCCTAATGAAAACTGACAACCCATTTGTAAAAGACTGATTGGATAACAACGGTGTTCCTGATTGGTGTGCAGACCTTTGGTCACCATTACGGGTGAAAACTTTGTGATCAACGACTTGTTAGCTATTGTGGACACAACAATTATTGCCTGCACTTTCCACTTAAACAGCCATGTCATGGTCAGTTTGGGTCAGTTAGTGAACCTACCTGTATCATAGACTGGACAAAGCCAAAAGAAGACTGCCGAGCTGGTAACACAAGAGACTGTGTGGTGAGTGACGCGGACAGTGAACGTGCTCTGAGCATGGCTTCCTGGAATGGAAGCCCAGATGGCAATGGGGAACAGACTGACGACTTTTTGAAACCAGCCCTGTCTCAAATGCAGCTCATGCCCCGAGCCCCTGAGGAGATTCAGCCTGACACAGAGGAGAATGTGAGGGAACAGACTGAGGATGTGTTCCGGAACTTTGTGTACCAGCAGTACAGGAATGACAACATCCGCCAGAGCTATGACAACAACTCTGTGGACCCAGAACTGCTCAATCTTCCAGTCATTCCAGACAGGTAAAGTGGATCTTGTTTACAGCATTGATATCTGAGGCGCCATGTGTGGGAGTCTCATCCCAGTTATTGCTGTTCTAGCTATTTCAGTCTCATATTGTGTCATGACAGAAAGGGATGGTCATGTGTTGCAAATGTTTTATGTGTTACAGTTTCTGAGGTGCATATAATAATTATGTCGACCTGCAATTTTTTTGTAGCTGTCAGAAGTTGAAGTTTCTCATCAGTGATTTGTTAACATTAAGCTTATCTACTGACCATAGTTAGTTAAGATAATGATCACTGATATCTGATTCCATTTATGACAATGTTAGATGTGCAGGATTCAAATGTCTCCTGGTTTGGTTATTCATCTGTGTCAAATGTTACTGCCTGACCCGTGGAAAGGTATCCATGCCCATATCAAAACCTGTAGTTGATAAAAATATATATGATTGCCTTTTATCCCCCTATTTAAGTAGCCTGTGTTGTGGTGTACTATATATACACTATAGTGGTTGATTTTTTTTTTCTTAATAATTCATGGATGTAGCCCCAGTTCTGTGTTTCCAGGTGGGGCTTCTCGGGTTGCCTGAACTTTGATAGCGCTGTGAGATCACTAGTGCTTTAATTCCATCAGAACATTCTGTGAGTCTGCTGGCAGCTTTGAATGTGGCAGCCAGGTTGAGACCCATGATTATGAAGCTGTAAGTGGGTATCTATAGAGAAAGAGGTCGGATCTATTATGTGAAAGTAATTCATTTATTTCTGAATGCAATGAATGTGCACAGTCCTGCAGCCGAGGTGGGACGGCAGTTGGCGAGAATTGGGGACGTCATCAACGAGAAATACAAGGACCGGTTTGATGACATGATTCGCACACTGAACATCGGCCCGGACTGTGACACTGCCTACGAGGCCTTTGCTGGGGTAGCAAGGAAGTAGGTCGCCCGTTTCTTGTGTGGATTTCTTGGTGTCATTAACGATTGTTATACGCCTGTTTTAATAAGACACAGTCAGGTCTGGTGTACCCAATGTTGAAGGGACTGGAAATTGTTTTTTAGTCTGTCAGCCTGTTGCTGGTTAAGCAGATTCTGAGTTAGCTAAATGATGCTCACTAGATGAATGATTCAATTAAATCATTCGTTTTTTATGAAATTTTGGCAATTTCATTTTTGGGTGAAAGGTACAGGACTTTATTAATTATAGCATAAATGTTATATAAGACATGTTATGAATAATGTATACCCTCTTAAAACGATAAAGTGACGATCTGACAGTGAATTGTACAGATCATTGTTTTGATGTCATACACTGTGCCATGGAAGCCCTTGAACGTGATTGCAGGTCATCATGTACAAGTTAGTTGATGCAGTTTGGGGGGGGGGGGGGAGTAATTGATCTCTCTACACCTTTGATGGAAGTTTGGGATACAAAAAGTTCAGATCAAAAGTTTTCATGTTTGGCCTTGAAGTCCAGAAATGATGACAAAAATATTACTTTGATAAGACTGTTAATTGTAATTATCTGTCAAGATGAAGTGTATTGTTCAGAATAAATCGGTAAGTGGGAGGTGGCAGGTGCAAACTCCCTCTTAGCCTATGTCATTTATTTAGATTGTCAGTCCAAACCAGCTGGAAACTGTCAATGGGGATAGAGTGTAGTGTCCCTCATTCTGAAAATGTGTGAAGATATCATGCATGCTGTTTCCATTTGTAAAGATATCATGCATGCTGTTTTCATATGTAAAGATATCATGCATGCTGTTTCCATATGTAAAGATACATTGCATGCTGTTTCCATATGTAAAGATACATTGCATGCTGTTTCCATATGTAAAGGCTGTTTTCCCACCCCGGGGAAAAAGATCAAGGGGGCTATGGAAGCACAGTGGAACATGGTCTGCAGATGTGTTGGCGGAAATAAGGGAGAGAAGAAAGGCAACTCCAAGCCATATGAAAATTAGCTTCCCTTGTAACATGTAGCAGATGAAAAATACAAATCTGTTTTACAATTCTTTGGGTAATTATGGTATACTGAGGAGACTTGACAACATCTCCCTGTACAAACACAGTCTCTGGGCACTCCTTGGTATACTGAGGAGACTTGTACAAACACAGTCCCTGGGCACACCTTGGTGTAATGAGGAGACTTGTACAAACACAGTCCCTGGGCACACCTTGGTATACTGAGGAGACTTGTACAAACACAGTCCCTGGGCACACCTTGGTATACTGAGGAGACTTGTACAAACACAGTCCCTGGGCACACCTGGTATACTGAGGAGACTTGTACAAACACAGTCCCTGGGCACACCTTGGTATACTGAGGAGACTTGTACAAACACAGTCCCTGGGCACACCTTGGTATACTGAGGAGACTTGTACAAACACAGTCCCTGGGCACACCTTGGTATACTGAGGAGACTTGTACAAACACAGTCCCTGGGCACACCTTGGGATTGAAACAGGGTTCATTGGCTGACATTTCAGTAATTTTCATCAGTAAGTGGCTCTAAGCCTCTGATTCTACTTGATGTGCAACACTGCAGAAGAACCTGTGACTGATCATCTGTGGACATTGTGGACAATCTAGTTGTTGAAGGGAAGACATATTTTATGAAACTGGAACTCCTTAGCATCAACATCCTCATCATCCTATCAATTATTGTGAACTGAAGACAGGTTTCCCTGAAATGTTGTGTCCCTTCATAGCATCAGCACCCTCATCATCCTATCAATTACTGTGCGCTAAAGACAGGTTTCCCTGAAATGTTGTGTCCCTTCACATCTTCATCATCCCATCAATTATTGTGAGCTGAAGACAGATTCCCTGAAATGTTGTGTCCCTTCATAGCATCAACATCTTCATCATCCTATCAATTATTGTGAACAAAAGACAGGTTTCCCTGAAATGTTTTGTCCCTTCATAATCATAGCATCAACATCATCATCCTATCAATTACTGTGAGCTAAAGACAGGTTTCCCTGAAATGTTGTGTCCCTTCACATCTTCATCATCCTATCAATTATTGTGAACTAAAGACAGGTTCCCTGAAATGTTTTGTCCCTTCATAGCATCAACATCATCATCCTATCAATTACTGTGAGCTGAAGACAGTTTCCCTGAAATGTTGTGTCCCTTCATAGCATCAACACCCTCATCATCCTATCATTACTGTGAGCTAAAGACAGGTTTCCCTGAAATGTTGTGTCCCTTCACAGCCAGTTCTCATAGTCAGCTCAGCTTGACTTCAACTTGACTTTGCATGTATCAAGTGTGATTGACATTGTTGCCATTATGGTTATCTTCATATTTCCAGAGTGAGGAATGACAGCAAAGTGACCTGGCAACAGTCAGTCAGGGTATCATCATATTTCCAGAGTGAGGAATGACAGCAAAGTGACCTGGCAGCAGTCTGGTTATCTTCTGGAGGGTGGCCTTCCAGTGTCTCTACATGAATTATATGACAGCACATTCTGCTGTTAGGGCTTGGACTGTGGCAGATAAAGACAGGTGTAGCCATGTACAGGGGAGACATCTCTACATGAATTAATGACAGCACATTCTGCTGTTAGGGCTTGGACTGTGGAAGATGAAGCCTGGTGTAGCCATGTACAAAGGAGACATGATGAACTGCATGGGAGTTACGACAGTTTGTAGAACACGCAGAAGATTGACCAGAACAAGAAGCAGGAGGGCTTTTTGTTGTAGTGCTGGCATGTTTGGCTGCAGGTATTCTTGATCCACATTTATATTTCATTCATTCCCTGTTTTGAGTTTAGCTGCCATGAAATGCTGTCTTCCTGCAATTTATCTGTAGATTGATAATTACAAAATCTTAGGTTGGAGATGTTTCGGCGAATTTGAAATAGAGAATTATTCTGTTGGTTTTATTTGCTGAATCTGTTGTTCCATTCTTCTTCATCTGTATTGACCTTTTCTTCAGGATCTTCGCTGACGGCATCAGCTGGGGTCGAATTTTGACCTTGCTGTGTTTTGGGTATCGCATCGCCGTCAAGATTCTGCGAGATCAGCTGGGGAGGTGTGCCAGCTTCATGCAACGCATTGCTCAGATTCTGCTGCGGTTCCTCATCACAGAGAGAATTTCCCAGTGGATTGCCGCGCATGGAGGATGGGTATGTTGCCATGGTATTGTACTCAAACTGTCTAAAGGGTAGGTGTACACATGATTGAACAACGAAGGAGGTTCGGGCTTACCTAGGTAAAATTGGGGGATGGGATGGGGATTGGGAGGGGTAAGGACAAGTGTAAGGATGTAGGGGGGGGGGAGGGGAGAGGGGTCACAGCTCTGATGAAAAGTAGTAGTCACATATTTCATAGAAGCTAGATACAATGCCCTTGCTGAATGGAGTTAAAGACAGAAGAGAAATCATCTTCAAGGGCCAGATAGATTTTTTTCCTGTTACCATTCCGCTTTTATTATTTTATTGGTCATGCCATTAAGAGAAACATCCTGACGAATCAGTACTATTGAGTGTAATTTCACACATTCATACAGCCTAGATCGAAAGTAGGCCAAAACATTGCCTATGTTGCCATTCTTTGTCTTTGTGTGGATCAGAATCCAGATTAAAAAAAGAGGGTCTGTTTTCAACTTAAGTCATTTCCACATTACCAACATCAAAATCACCTTCATTAGCCTGGCCACATGGTGACTCTGGCAGTTTTCTCTTTCAGTATAGTCCATGATCCTCACACTTCATCAGTGTGCTAAACAAATGCATTAGACCTAAGAGTCAAATTGCATACTTTCTCTTTCCAGTACACCAGCTTTATGGTTGACTGATTCACATAAGAAAGAGGGGCTGAGTGGCCATAATTAGTCACCTCTGATGGCCATCTCTGCATTGCTGAGTGAAGATGAACCAGTGTGTATGTTTGTCACATTGCACCAAACCAAAGATCAATAGACAGTGTAGTATGTAAGCTACACAGGAAAAGGATGTAGAATGAAGAAAATGGTGCCAGGTTCTGTTAATTTTTTTTTTTTTCTGCATTAATTTTACTGTGAGAGGCTGGCCTTTCAAGCTGGCATCAGCGACTTGCCACAGAGACAGTCACCATTGTCATAAGTCACCATTGTCATGCAGTGCAAATTCACTGTAAATCATCCTGAAGAGCAAATCACTGAGATAGTCACCATTGTCGTGCCCTGCAAATTCACTGTCAATCATCCTGAAGAGCAAATCACTGAGATAGTCACCATTGTCGTGCCCTGCAAATTCACTGTCAATCATCCTGAAGAGCAAATCACTGAGATAGTCACCATTGTCGTGCCCTGCAAATTCACTGTCAATCATCCTGAAGAGCAAATCACTGAGATAGTCACCATTGTCATGCCCTGCAAATTCACTGTCAATCATCCTGAAGAGCAAATCACTGAGATAGTCACCATTGTCATGCCGTGCAAATTCATTGTCAATCATCCTGAAGAGCAAATCACTGAGATAGTCACCATTGTCATGCCCTGCAAATTCATTGTCAATCATCCTGAAGAGCAATTCACTGAGATAGTCACCATTGTCATGCAGTGCAAATTCATTGTCAATCATCCTGAAGAGCAAATCACTGAGATAGTCACCATTGTCATGCCCTGCAAATTCATTGTCAATCATCCTGAAGAAGAACAAATCACTGAATGGTGTCGGTCATTTGCTGAGAGCAAAGAATGTCCACAGTAACTCCAGGTTTCTGGAAAGTTGTCTTCTCTTTGATCTGAAATTGCCAACAGCAGATTTTAGATGAGCAGTCAGACAGAAGACAGACAGAAAATAGACACAGGATGTAGGAAAGAAACAAAGCCGTTATGTTTTGTTCTGCAGAATTTCTTTGCGCTACATTTTGATATGGGCACTATTTGTTTTTTAAAGGAATCTTATTTTCTGTCTCTTGTTACCTAATTTTCTTTATCTATCCTCTCTCAAACTCTCTCCCAAGCCATGCACACATGTGTGCGTGCATGAGTGAGTGCGCTGTAGAGACATACACACACACATAGACACACACACACACACAGATACATGCACATACACACACGTACATGCACACACACACACACACACACACACACAGAGGCACGCACACACGCACGCACGCACACACACACACATACACAAAACTCTTTTCTTCTTTTTTTTTTTGATAGTCTCTTATCACAGAATGTTAATAAACTGTATCATAAAGCAACCGAAGGAAGTTTTGGGTTGCCGGAGACTGATTTCAGAGATGCGTTACAGTTGATGAGTTTTTGTTTGATTTTTTTTTTGCAGCGGGCAGCACTGACCTTCATCCCAACGGCAGACACTGGCACACCATTGTGGCCATAGCCAGCCTGGCTGCCGTCTCTGTGCTGGCCGTCATCGTCTGGCACCGTTTCTCTCTCTGAATCTCTGCCATGGGGTTTGTCTGTGGTTCCATCCTGGCTGTAATTATGTGGCCGGAGCGTGGGCACAGGCCTGTTGTGGAGTGAGAGATAGGGTGTTGTTGTCTGCCTGTGAGTGTACGCTGAAGGCGGTATGGAGCGCAGTCAGAACTGGAGTGAGAGTTGCTTTGTTGTTGTTTGCCTGGGAGAGTTCGCTGAAGGCGGTATGGAGCGCAGTCAGAACAGAACAAAAGGGATGGATAGACTTTGTAGTTATTGTCTCAAAGAGTCAAACTCACTTTTAATTTTTTCTTTTGTTTTTTTAAAGCAGCAGAAGAGAAGGGTCAGAATGAAAGGCGATAGAAGTGAACGACGTTAATTGTTAGAATGAAATGAACTTGACTAACAGATGAACGACGTTAATTGTTAGAATGAAATGAACTTGACTAACAGATGAACGACGTTAATTGTTAGAATGAAATGAACTTGACTAACAGATGAACAACTCTAATTGTTAGAATGAAATGAAATTGTTGAGGAATCGTGTCTAGATATTTACATATGATCAGTTGCCAATGATCATATGAAAGTTGAACTTGGTTTTGCGTTGGTGTTGATACAATGAAATCGTTAGATGAATTATCATTCTGTTGTCTCACATGGTTGATTTTGAAAAATTGTTGATTTTTCCAGTTTTGTGGTTGCTCCAGAAATGTGTATAGTCCTTTTTACAAATTTGCCACAGGATTTTATCAGAAAATGTAAAGAGAAATAAAGTACCATGTTATTTGTATTATACTAATCAACTAAATATTTTCTATACTTTGTTGATCAGGGGTTTTTTTTGGTGAAAGTGATAAGTATTATGAAAAAAAAGCAGCAACAAAAAAAACATAGAAAGAACCCACTCACAGAGAAATAGCTGAAATGCTTGCTGAAATGGAAACATGATGGCAGCTCTATGTACTCGCCAGGAGATAAAATGTGTAGAGTGAGGTACATTGTTTACACCCAGAAGTATGCATGGTGATTCCTATGGTTCTTACCCAGGGGTAAGTGATGATGATGTTTGGAACACTTATGTCAGATAATGTCAGTCCAACACTCGTCACCTGCCCATCTCTCCCCCTCCCCTCCCTGCTCTCACCCACTCTCCACACACCTAAGTACTCTTTCCTTTTTTTGAAACACAAGATGCTGTCAGTGTCGTTTGTTGTTTTTTGTGTTTGTGTCACAATCAGACCATTAACTCTGTGGCAGTTTGTTTGTTGTTTTTTTTGTGTTTATGTCACAATCAGACAATTAACTCGGTGCTCCAGGGTGTGTTATATTCTGTTAATTAATTACCAGTTGATTACCATTGTTACAATTCAAAACTGCAAAGACTATGTGGAGGCGTTTGTTCTGCACAGGTTATTGATTTTTTTACCAGCTTTTTTATGTGCATAATGGTTAAAAATGTTATTCAAAGGGGTAAAATTTTGCTTATCAATGACATTAGTCTGTTTTGTATTCAAAGTGACACAGAGGTCACGAAACAACGATCTCATCATGACATTATCATAATGCATATTCATCATCATATGTGTTTGATATTACAGCTCGGTCACTGGACACTGCAGAGACTGAAGGTTTGAGCAAGCCTGAATCACACTCAGAGCGATGTGCTATGGCTACTGATCTGTTTAATTGGTTGGAGAACACAGTATTGTTCGTTGGAAAACTTGAAGGCATGTCAGTACACAATATTGTGCTTGAGTTAGTACATGGGGACTCTGTTTTACGATCAACCTGTGAAGGAAAAGAGAAGCAAAATGAGAGCGTTCAAATTAGTGTTGATGTCTACTGCCATGGCAGTTGTTGTGTGGGTTCCTTGTGCTTGTGAGTTTCAAGTTTGTTCTCTGAACATAGTTTTGGGGAAGGTGGGTGTCAACAATCGTTCCATTCTTCGTTTGTTCGAGAGTTTCTTTTTTGTTATTTTCAAAGTAGCGCAAGTTGTATACGCTTGTGTGTGTGTGTGTGTGTGTGTGTGTGTGTGTGTGCGCGTGTGTGTGTGTGTGTGCACGTGAGTGTGTACTTGCTTACTAATAGTGTACAACCAAAAATAAGTTCATACAAGTCAGTTCCAGTCCCCATGTGTCAGTGCACATGCACACCTGGGCATGAGCATGCTTGTGTGTTCGCATGAAAGCATGCATATTTGTTAGCATGTGTGCAGCAGGTGGGAGGGAGATGGGGGTTAGTGGGTGGAAAAGAGTGAAGGATGTCATGTTGAGTGTACTGGCATTGGTGACATTGTGCCACAGTACATTAACATGTCATGTTGAGTGTACTGACATTGGTGACATTGTGCCACATCACATTAACATGTCATGTTGAGTGTACTGGTATTCATGACATTGTGCCACATTACATTCACATGTCATGTTGAGTGTACTGGCATTGGTAACATTGTGCCACATTACATTAACATGTCATGTAGAGTGTGCTGACATTGGTGACATTGTGCCACATTACATTAACATGTCGAGTGTACTGACATTGGTGACATTGTGCCACATTACATTAACATGTCATGTTGAGTGTACTTGCATTGGTAACATTGTGCCACATTTACATTAACATGTCATGTTGAGTGTGCTGGCATTGGTAACATTGTGCCGCATTACATTAACATGTCATGTTGAGTGTACTGGCATTCATGACATTGTGACACAGTACAATAACATAGGATGTTAACATCTAAAATGAGCACTGTTTTGTTATATTTATTTCTTCTGTTCTCCACACAACACACACACATTGAAGTTAGTAGTGTGTGTTTGACTGAAAGGATTCTCAGCAAGACTGTTCACATGTGTTTTTGCACTTTTTGAAATTATAAAATCTTTCAGATCTGCACAGGCACACATGCACATTCACACACACACACACACACACACACACACACACACACACACACACACACACACACACACACACACACACACACACAACCTGAGACAAACCTGTATGTTACATGTACAGGTTCTGGGCATGCCGATTTTTTTTTCTTTCTTTTTTTTTTTTCAAGTTCCAGAGTTGTTCGAATCTTCATTTCAGTATGTAAATCAAGGAACATTCTTCCATTTGAAGAACTTGTCTGTGTTTTTGACGTGTGCATCAACAGCGATCATAACATGCACATGCACATGAATGTTGCCGGTGGAAGTGTGTATAATCATTCCGTTATGCCAAGAATTGACAGGTTTGACTCGGTGCCAACAAACTTTTGCTCAATGGTGACAGACACTGCAGCGAGAATGTCTATGCAATCTGTTCATTCAAAATGGTGGTCTGTTTTCATCTGTCTGTCTATGTGTGTTTCAGTTGCTCATACATTTTAAGTGGAAGAACAACAGCAAAACAGAGTATGTTACAATGCTTGTACATTCTATGTGGAAGAAGAACAGCAAAACAGTATGTTATGATGCTTGTACATTCTATGTGGAACAACATCAAAACAGTATGTTATGATGCTTGTACATTCTACGTGGAAGAAGAAGACAGCAAAACAGTATGTTACGATGCTTGTACATTCTATGTGGAAGAAGAACAGCAAAACAGTATGTTACGATGCTTGTACATTCTATGTGGAACAACATCAAAACAGAGTATGTTACGATGCTTGTACATGCTGTCTGCAACCGTGAGAGAAAGATGGTGGAGAGAGAGATTAACGAAGAGGATACTGTTTGTAACATTTGTACGGTAATAACCACAATGTTGTGAGAAAGGCAGTTCTCACAACTAGGTTTTAAAGCTCACAGATCGCCGAGAACATGCGTTAGAAGGCGTTTGAGTGATATGTATCATGACACATTTCAAATACAGCTTCAATTTATACCTGTGGGATTGTTCAGTTTGCAAGGCTCTGGAGATACCTGCTGGTCTATACTGCTTTTATCTCCTGTTTTCTCGGCGGGTGTTAAAAAATGCATTTGACATTAGAGACTGCCTGCAGCTGATGTTCTGTTCTGAATGTGACATCTGTCTGAATCTCTGTCATGCCTGTAGTTGATGTTCTCTGAATGTGACATCTGTCTGATCTGTCATGCCTGCAGTTGATGTTCTCTGAATGTGACATCTGTCTGATCTGTCATGCCTGTAGTTGATGTTCTCTCTGAATGTGACATCTGTCTGATCTGTCATGCCATTTTCATTTGTATCTGTGTGCTTGTATGTGAGGGTTCTTCTTTCTTCTTCAGTTTTTAAACAAATCCAGCTTTTTTTCTCTTTTTTTTTCTGATCTGATAAAGACAAAAAGGTTCCTAAAAAAGAAGGAGGCAATCTGTAACAGAAGGTCAGTCTGGTTCAGGCACAGACTGCCATGGTCCTGGATAAATCAAAGGGAGGAACAGTCTTTAAAGGGAGGCAGCCTTTACAAAAGTTTACTGGATGTTGATCTCGTAGTTTCAGATCACAATGTTCTGGGGAGAAAAAAATCTGTGATGAGAGGAACTCTTTATCAGGAGGTCAGTGTCTAGTGTCGACACAGACAATGTTTCAGAAGAACAAGGGTTAAATGTGGGCATTTTGAAGGAGAGGTCAGTGTCTAGTGTTGACACAGACAATGTTTCAGAAGAACAAGGGTTTAAATGTGGGCATTTTGAAGGAGAGGTCAGTGTCTAGTGCCGACACAGACAATGTTTCAGAAGAACAAGGGTTTAAATGTGGGCATTTTGAAGGAGAGGTCAGTCTGCCACTGTAGAAATGCCAGGGACTGGTTCAGTACCCACTGTGTCCCGGGCCTCCCAGACGTCCTGTGTCAGTGATGTTTTTCCCAGGTCAGTCTGCTGCTGTAGAAATGCCAGGGACTGGTTCAGTACCCACTGTGCCCCAGGCCTCCCAGACGTCCTGTGACAGTGATGTCTTTCCCAGGTCAGTCTGCCACCGTAGAAATGCCAGGGACTGGTTCAGTACACACTATGTCCCAGCCTTCCAGACGTCCTGTGACAGTGATGCCTTTCCTGTCACTCTCATTGACTCTTTTTTCTCTCAAGGCTCACATTCTGTGGCCCTTCAAGCCTTGCTTTCATGGTGACCTTGGTTTCGTTTTCCTCTCCACATCTTAGCCCTTGTGTCATAGCCGCTGATATCGGTGAGTTTTATCGGAACTGCTGGGGAATGGAGAGGTCAGCGCTCACCCGCCCTCTCATCACTACTCAGCAATTTTTATGGATGGTGTCCTGTGTTTGTTGGATCAAATTAGGCACCGGTGAACACCACTCAATACCACTGAACACCACTGAAGTGACTCGGCAGCAGTGCAGTGTCTCTCCTCTGGTGGGTTGCCTCATGACCACTTGACTTTGCTTCTTGTGGATTGCCGGTGCCATGGCACAGGACTAGTCAGGGTATGGGTGTGGATGGGGAGCCAGAAAGAGATGTGTGGGCATCATGCCACAGAAGTGACAAGGAAAACGAGACAGAAAACGAAACGTCTGGTTTTGTGTGTGTGTGTGTGTGTGTGTGTGTGTGTGTGTGTGTGTGTGAGTGTGTGTGTGTGTGTGTGTGTGTGTGTGTTTGTGTGTGTGTGTGTGTGTGTGTGTGTGTAATTTTCTGTCATCTACTGAGGTCTTTGTCCACTCTTCTCCCTTTGTTTTAGAAAGTCTTCTACTTTTTTTTTTTTTTTTTGAGCCACTGTTTTTCGCTTGCCAGCTGTTTTGGGTGGTAATCTGACAATGGTGTTGTAAGACTGTGAACCTGTCCCAGAATGAAGACTATCTGAATAGTCTGCAGAGTCTGTCACACCTGTCCCTTTCATGCTTTTTTGTTGTTTGTTATTTTTTTTTTTTTTTTTTACAATCAAATGTTTTTCATCAGTTAGTAGTCCTACATGCTTACATCAAACAACAATGAAATCAATGCGCAGAACGGTGGACAATATCTTTGTCAGTATTTCATCATCTGAACCGGTAATTATCACTAAATACAAATTGTGTGTTGTCAATTGCTGTATAAATATGGATATTATCTTTGCTGCATGTTTTTTTGTTCAAATGTTTTTGTCTGTGCACATTGACTGCACTATGAAGGCTCTGTGTGGTCGCCTGGTCCATAGTGTTTAACCTAAACTGATCTAATCTAGAGAACCAACTAGAGATCATTCTAGAGTAGACCAAGAGAAAAAAATAGGACTGAAAATGCCAGTGTTCATTGGGAGGAGGAGGGTCTGTATTGGGGGGGTTTCACTCTGATACAATTCATGGTGTTTTCATGAAGACAGCATTCTACACACCGGTGTTCATCCATGTTTGATGCATAAAGTGGGGAGGGCTTGAAGAGGGCACAAAGGAACTCCTGTTTCCTGGTCACAGTGTGGGATGGTAAGGTAAGGGCTGGAGGGGGGGGGGGGGGGGGGGGGGGGGGATGCAGACTATGGAAGAAATCCAGTAGAGTAGATGGGCATTGTTCTGTTTGTTTCAATGCTCTTTGGGTTTTTTCTCTTTATACAACAATGTAGCATGAGTGTGTTTTATGCCTGGTCATAAGGTTGTTCCGCATGTGGATTGTTCAGGTGAATCTATAGATATCACCAGGTTGCACGTGGATTGTTCAGGTGAATCTATAGACATCACCTGGGTGTCTTTTCATACAGTAGGTCATTGAGGATGACGGAGTCATCGGATGTTCCTCTCACTGTGTTGACATCATTCAATGTTAACATGTCGTCGTTCCATGACGGAAGGTGGCAGGGGAGGGTGATGGAGGTGGCAGGGGGATGGTGATGAAGGTGGCGGGGGGGATGGGGGATGGAGGTGGCAGGGGGATGGGGGATGATGGTGGATGGAGGATTGCAGGGGGATGGTGATGGAGGTGACAGGGGGATGGTGATGGAGGTGGCAGGGGGATGGTGATGAAGGTGGCGGGGGGGGGTGATGGTGGGAGGGGGTGGCAGGGGGATGGTGATGGAGGATGGCAGGGGGGATGGTGATGGAGGATTGCAGGGGGATGTGATGGAGGTGACAGGGGGATGGTGATGGAGGTGGCAGGGGGATGGTGATGAAGGTGGCGGGGGGGATGGTGATGGGGGATGGTGAGGGTGGCAGGGGGATGGTGATGGAGGATTGCAGGGGGATGGTGATGGAGGATTGCAGGGGGATGGTGATGGAGGTGGCAGGGGGATGGTGATGGAGGTGGCAGGGGGATGGTGATGGAGGTGGCAGGGGGATGGTGATGGAGGTGGCAGGGGGATGGTGATGGAGGTGGCAGGGGGATGGTGATGGAGGTGGCAGGGGGATGGTGATGGAGGTGGCAGGGGGATGGTGATGGAGGTGGCAGGGGGATGATGGAGGTGGCAGGGGGATGGTGATGGAGTGTGGCAGGGGATGATGGAGGAGAGGGCAGGGGGATGGTGATGGAGGTGGCAGGGGGATGGTGATGGAGGATTGCAGGGGGATGGTGATGGAGGAGGTGGCAGGGGGATGGTGATGAGGTGACAGGGGGATGGTGATGGAGGTGGCAGGGGGATGGTGATGGAGGTGGCAGGGGGATGGTGATGGAGGTGGCAGGGGGATGGTGATGGAGGTGGCAGGGGGATGGTGATGGAGGTGGCAGGTGGGACAGGGGGGTGGCAGGGGGATGGTGTGAGGTGGCAGGGGGATGGTGATGGAGGTGGCAGGGGGATGGTGATGGAGGTGGCAGGGGGATGGTGATGGAGGTGGCAGGGGGTGGTGATGGAGGTGGCAGGCAGGGGGAGGGTGATGGAGGTGGCAGGGGGATGGTGATGGAGGTGGCAGGGGATGGTGATGATGGAGGTGGGCAGGGGGAGGGTGATGGAGGTGGCAGGGGGATGGTGATGGAGGTGGCAGGGGGATGGTGATGGAGGTGGCAGGGGGTGGTGATGGAGGTGGCAGGGGGGTGTGATGGAGGTGGCAGGGGGATGGTGATGAAGGTGACAGGGGGAGTGGCAGGGGGATGGTGATGGAGGTGACAGGGGGATGGTGATGGAGGTGGCAGGGGGAGGGTGATGGAGGTGGCAGGGGGATGGTGATGGAGGTGGCAGGGGGATGGTGATGGAGGTGGCAGGGGGATGGTGATGGAGGTGACAGGTGGATGGTGATGGAGGTTTTGACAGTCACAGGGTTCGTAGGGGCCTTACAAGTCCTTACAAGTCCTGACAAATTGAAATCTCTAAGTAAGGCCTTACAAGTGCTCACATTCACATCAAAGTCCTTATAAGTCCTTACAAATGTCAAAAACCTTCTCTGAGTAAGCAAGACCATACTTAATCACACAGCCAGCAATTTTTACACTTGAGAATCATCGCTCTTCGCCTGTTTCGTCATAGCCCTTAGCAACGAACAACAACGTCAGTTGTCAACAGAATTTTGTCCTACATGCGGGCTGCACATTAATTCACGAGAATATGCGTTATCTGTGTCCGCCATAGTTCTTCACTGCATGCACTACACCACAATGCCGGGAAAGTGCGCTTTTCAAGATTGTTGGCTGAAGCTTCAAAATTATCGTGACTGGTTGCTTAAAGACAAGGATAAGCACTGTGCGCGATGTGCTCTGTGTGGGATTTCCTTGAATCTGTCGTCGATGGGAGAAAGCGTGTTGAAAAAAACACATGCTGACTGATAGGCACAAAAAGAGAGTGAGGCAGCATCTGCAAGACACTCGCTGCACAGTCACAGACTTTCTTTCGCCCAGAGCTGGTAAATCGTCTGCCTCATCAACTTCCACCCAGTCGTCCATTTCAGCCGATACTTTAGGATCGTGTTCTTCTGTGCCGTCGACTTCTGTGAGTTCTTCACAGACATCAACTTCTGCCGATGCTTCTTGCTCTACTCAGCCGTCTACTAATAGGTCAACAAGCGGGCAGCATTGCAAGTAAGGATCACATGTTGTGAAGTCAAATACCACTACCACCTTCCCCCCTCTTTTCCCTGTGTATCTCTCTTTGCTACCCCACGAAATCCTGTCTCCCCTCTATCTCTTTCACTCTTGCAACTGGTAATCTGTGTGTGTGTGTGTGTGTGTGTGTGTGCGCGCGTACATGTGTGTGCGTGTGTGTGTGTGTGTGTGTGTGTGTGTGTGTGCGTACATGATTTGCTAATGCTGTTATTATTGTTGATTATGTTCTTTTTTATTACTGTTGCTTTTTCAAACCTCCTTACCCCTCCCTACTCCATCTCTGCGTTATTGTTATTATTGATGCTCCTGTTTAGATCAGTTTAACATTGTTCTCAATACTTTTATTATTCTTGTCATAATTGTAATGTTATTGTTCTTGCAATGTGGTAGCAAATATGTGTAGAATAGCAAGGACAGATTGGAAGACTAGGCTCTGCCTAAAATCTTTATCCTTGAGTATTAAAGTTCTTGAGTCTTGAGTCTTGCATATATGTCACAGTGTGTGTGTGGTGTGTGTGTGTGCGCATGCATATATGTCACAATGTGAATGTGTGTAGTGTGTGTGTGTGTGTGTGTGTGTGTGTGTGTGTGCGGTGTGTGTGTGTGCGCATGCATATATGTCACAATGTAAATGTGTGTAGTGTGTGTGTGTGTGGCAGTGCGCGTGCATATATATGTCAGTGTGAATGTGTGTGTGCGTGGGTGTGTGTGTGTGTGCGTGTGCATATATGTCACATTGTGAATGGTGTGTGTGTGTGTGTGTGTGTATGTGTGTGTGTGTGTGTGTGTGCGTGCATATATATGTCACAATGTGAATATGTGTAGTGTGTGTGCGTGTGCATATATGTCACAATGTGAGTGTGTGTGTGTGTGTGCGTGTGTGTGTGTGTGTTATAGCAGTTGATACACTCTGCTTAATAACAGTTTTGGGTTTTTTTTCTTAGGTCATGCCGTCAGCAGCGACACAATCAAGGCAGAGGTGCTGTGGACGCTGAAGGTTGTTGCTTCACACTACAGCTTCAAGTCTTCAGAGAATATTGGAGACATTTGTCGGTTAATGTTCCCTGACAGTGCAATAGCTGCCCAGTTCCAGTGTGCAGAAACCAAATGCCGGTACCTGACAAGATTTGGCCTTGCACCTCATTTCTCCCATCTCTTAAAAGAAGAAAATTTCTTCATCTCAGCAGTATGTCCTGTTGTTCGACGAATCTTTGAACCACAAGACACAAACCCAACAAATGGACTTCCACGTTCGATGTTGGGACGATAAGGTCGTCAACACTCGTTTCCTGACGTCAGAATTCCTGGGCCATGCCGCTGCTGTGGACCTACAGGATAAGTTTTCGCAAGGTCATGACTGACTTTGGCCTACATCCGCAACTTTTGCTTCAGATCTCCATGGATGGCCCCTCAGTCAACCTGAAAGCTGTTGGAACATATGAACTGTGACCTGCTTGAAAACCACAATGTGGGTTTGCTGCGTGTAGGCAGTTGTGGACTACACGTTGTCCACAATGCCTTCAGAAAGGGCTGTGAGGCTTCTCAGTGGGATGTTGAGTCTTTCCTCTCTTCTGCGTACTACCTTTTCAAAGACAGTCCTGCAAGAAGAGAAGATTTCATGAAGGTGACCAGTTCAGCATCTCTCCCACCCAAGTTTTGTTCTCATCGATGGCTAGAAAAACAAATCTGTAGCCTTGAAGGTCATAGAAATGATTCCAGATCTGAAAACATATGTCAAGGCTGCCATGGAAAAGCAAGTCACTTTGCCCAAGAACAAAAGTTTTGAAGTGATCAAAGCAGGAGTCATGTCTACCCCTTTATTGGCTTGTCAGCTGGCATTCTTTTCCTCAGTTGCAAGTGTGCTAGAGCCGTTTTTTAGCAAAATATCAAAGCGATGACTGTCTTCTTCCTTTTATGTGTGAAGATCTGCAGAAAAATGCTCAAAACGCTGATGGGGATGTTCATCAAGAGTGACGTTTTGGACAAGAGCTCAGTCCAAGGACTTGTAGACATTGATGTAAATAGCAGCTCAAACCTGTTCCCTTTGGCCAAAGTAGACTTGGGCTTCCAAGCTGACAGGATGCTTTTTGAACTCCGCAAAAATTCATCAATGTTGGAAGGTTGCATTACAATATTCAGACAAGGCTGTAGAGATTTCTTGAAGGCAGTTGTTGTCAAGTTGCAAGAAAAATCCCCCTTGAAATACACTCTTGTGAGGAACGTCTCTTGCTTAAACCCATCCTTGATGCATCAGAAAGAGAGGACCAAAAACAGGATGAAAATGGTGCTGCAGTGCTTCCATGCAGCCCACAGGCTTTCTGACGCCCAGTGTGACACGGTCTTGAAAGAGTTTGGCACCTTCCTTGACAGTTCCATAGCCACTGATAAAGCCAAGGAGTTCAATCCCAAAACTCATAGACTGGACTTTGGTTCCATGAAGCTTTGTCTGACAAGGATGATTTCAAAAATCTGTGGCAACTCGTGAAACAGCTGCTTCTCCTCTCCCATGGTCAAGCTACAGTAGAGAGGGGGTTTTCCTTCAACAAAGCCAGTGTCAAGGACAATCTGAGTGAAGAAGGACTGAAGACCAAACGCATTGTGCTCGATCACATCAACTCTGTGGGAGGAGTAGAGAAAGTGATGATTGATAAACCATTAGTTGTGGCAGCAAAGGGAGCCTGGAACAAATATCAAGATCACTTGAAAGCCCAGAGACAGTTGAAAGTGACGCAAGAGAAGGAGAACCAAAGGAAGCGGCTTGGAGAGGAGCTAAACATCCTGAGAAAAAAAGCAGAAAAAACAAGCCAAACTGAGGCTAGGCAACTTGAGGAGGAGGCAAACAGACTAAGCTTCCAGGCACAGGAACAGAGAAGCCTTCGTTTGGTGGAGAGATCCACACACCTTGAGGTTGCTGTCCAAGGACAAAATTGACCAGGCAAAAAAACTTGAAGAAGACATCAAGAGAGTGGAGGAAAACATAAAGAAATGTTGATTCTGAACAAGGTCTGTGCTTAAAATGTGGTGGGACTTGTACAAAAGTGTAATTAATGTTTCATGATTTTTTCCTGTGCTTTCTATGAGAATTTTAATGACAATAACTTGGGTGTGTGAATATTATTGGATGCATTGACTCTGGAATAAAACTGTACTAAACTATTCAAGTTGGAACTACCAGTGACAATTTGGCATGAGATTTACGAAGTTGGACTAGTGCAGACTTTGTTGGCACAATGCCCAGTAAGTTATAAGACAGCAAATCTACCTTATGTCCTTAAATGACTCCAACACTGACAATAAATTGTGTACTCTTATGAGATACTCTAAGACATTTGTGTTCTGGATACATCAAGATCAAGTGATGGACTTCAACAGATAAAGGTGAGTGTTGTATGTCTGGTATTAGGTGTTGCGGAGGTCCCTTATAAATTGTGAATTTGGACCTTACAGGTCCTTACAAGGTCCTTATTTGGGATATGGTAAAAGCCCTGGGAACCCTGCCAGTCAGCTTCCCACAGTCCTCCATCCTAAGTCATGCTCCACAGGGTACAGGGGGCATAACCCAAGTGTGCCAGTGACCCCAGAGGAAGTACATACAAAAGCTAGTCTGAAGTCTGCACACAGTCTCAGTTCACGTTTGACGGTGAAGTCCAGTCTGAATTCCTTGTATACATGTACACTGGTGTCATTTTTGATGACTGTTGACCATAGTGCATCACAGCAATTTTTACAGTGAACGTGTGTTGGGCACGCCCACAGAACAAACCAACCATACAAAGAGACCTGCAAGCTGGGTATGACATGAAATGAGACACAGTCACTGCTTCCCAGTGTCAGTGAGTTTCACATATTTCAAACCCAAATAATGTTCATGAAGGCAAAGATGGTAAGACAAGCATTCACAGATGTTCTTCAAACATACATTTTTTGATCCAAAAAAAATAATGATAATAATAAAAAAAAGAAAAATTTGTCGTAGTGCACCGAGTCTTTCTTCATGGAGTGCAATACCATGTCCTCATTCCGTCTGTCTTCTGACATCATTTCTGAATTCCCTACCATCGTCCATTGTGTCTGTTTGTCACAACCACCTCCACTTTTTCTTGACATCCTTGTCTAGTCAGTGAACTGCAGAACTCTTTCCAAGAACTTCAACTCTGTACCGGCAGAAAATGCAGTAGTTTAACAATATGAGAAGCACTCCATGCAATGTTGGCAGTATGTTCATGTCTTTTCACTGCCTAAACACAAAGAAAATGATCTGACAGAACAAACATCAAAGTTCTTTCCCTTCGTTTTCAGTTCTTCGCTGAATATAAAAAAGACAATCTCCCTGGCAGGAGAGCTAGCTGAGAGATATTCTGATCAGCCTTATTTAAGATACAATTTCACTTGCGGATTCAGTTCAGAATACTTCAAATTTCTTTATGCAACTTTTTTTGTTTGTCAGAAAAAGGGAAATTTGTTTCCTTCATTCTCAAATCAGATTTCCTGATCTGAATAAAGGATCAATCGCCCCAGCCCAGTCCTTTCCGTCGTCCATCCAGTTCTTCTTCATTCTGCCTCAAGGGCATCCAACTTCCACTGTTTCCTTACAGAACGTTTTGGACAGAGAGTCACAAATATGTACCTCTATCAGACCTCTTGACCCGTACCATTGTCACTGTATTTTGTACATGTTTGGCAAAAATATATTGAGTACAGTGAAGTTGAAAAAGAACATTGAACAAAAAAAAAAAAAAAATGAAAACTTGAAATGAAGCTCTCCAGTGGTCACTGCTCTTGCAGAGATCAACCATGATGTGGCGGTCGTGTGCTTTGACCTACTATTGACTACTTCCATTAACTCTAGCGCACTAGCTCACATCTGACAGCATCTGCCTTTTCAACAGCGTGCTGATACATAGGAACCATAGTGGTGAGCTCAGGTCTGAAAAATTGAAAAAAAAAAAAAAAAGGGGGGGGCAAGAGGGCATCAGTTTATGTCAAGATATGCTAATGAATCAGGTTTGAAAGTCATTTGTGCTGGAAGAACCTATCACTACTGTAGTTGTTACAGGATCAGATGTATATCATTACTGAAGTTGTTACAGGATCAGATGTATATCATTACGTAGTTGTTACAGGATCAGATGTAGCTCTGGCCTGGGTTGAGTGATGGAAGATGAAAGCAAGACCCCCCTCCCCAGCTTTTCCACCCCTTTTCCCCTCCTCCCCAGCTTTTACAAAAAAATGTGGAAAATGCCCACACATTGTTTGTGGAGAATCCACGCATTTTTGTTGGAGGGAAGGCCAGTAGCAATTTGGAGGGGAAACAGGTCTGATCTTGGTACCAAGCAAGTTTACAGCTTTTGATCACTGTGTGGAGAGGTGTTTGCAGGTCAGTATGGGTGTCGGCTGTACCTGCTTGATATAATCATTTATTCCTGGAACCATTTCTTTTTGACTGCCAGGGTTTCTGGCTCCAGAACTGCTGTCAGAGACCGCTTCCGGCAGCTTCAAGAGGATGGCCATCACAAGAGACGTGTAGAGTTTTGTGTTTGCTGGGATGTAGGCAGACCTGGTTCACCAGACGGAGGCAAACAGGCAGAGACAGCCCCTATGATACAACCACAGTCACCACTCTGCGCACTGCAAAGTTCTGTAGCTCAGCATAGTCTTTTCTCTGCTGCATCTCTGTGTGTTCTATGTGCATGTGGTAACTCACCAACAGTGGGCTGGATCTTTGTGATATTTCTCTGGGTTTTTTTCCCAAGAATAATGTTGGTTGCCTGTAGTTTCTTTGCACCCGTATTATTCTGTCCAGAAATTGTCCTTCATAGACAATTTCTTTTAAATTGTGATAAATTTGATAAAGTTAAAAAAAAATAAATAACGGGATGTTTTAAAGAGTACAGTGGAACATTTGAATGCTGTGTTCGATAGCTGGTAAGACTCCTAAGTAGAGGTGATTGGTGTTAAGAGTTGTGGGGTGAGTGGGTACAGTTTAGCTGTGAAGACTTGGGTAGAGTTGTTAGCTGGTGAGACTTGAGTTTAGTTGTTTGCTAGTAGGACTGTGGAGTAGAACTGTGTGGTAGAGTTGTCAGCCACACAGACTAATACAGTGTTGTTTCATGGCAAGACAGATTCTGCAGGAGGTGCAGCTCTATTTCACCCTGTTATTGCATTAATCACCGTCAGAAGCATCCTGCTTGTTTTCTTTTCTGGAACTATTACAGGTGCCTTCAGTGGATGAGTGTCTATGTTATGATCAGCGGTGATACACAAACGCAGCCCTGATATGGCCCTTGTGGTCGGCTGGGCTGTTGACAGTGTGACATGACGTGAGAAGAGTGACACAAGTACATGTTGATGTCATGACCAACTTTTCAGTATTTCTGAAACTTGTCAGGTCTCCAGCAGAGCATGACAGGTGCGTCTTTGATGTTCTGCTGTTGTTCATTTCATGAAGTTTCGCAATATTTTCTCTCCCGATATTCCAATGAGTGGATATTATCTCATGTACTATACCTCACGGACTGATCTCACTTCAGCTGTCTCTGATGGTGTTGCATGTTTGTAAACGGCAGTTCTGATTTGATCTGCAGTTAGTATTGAAACAAAAAAAATAATAAAAAGTTGTAGGTGAATGGTTGTATAAAGCATTAGCAAGATGAAACATTTTAGATGATGTGAGAGTATATGTGTGCAGAAAAACATGTGCATGCAGCGTGCTTGTTTGTGCAAAAGCATGTGTTCGGATGCCCTGTTTGTGTTCACAAGTGCTCTAAACGTATATAGATGTAATTTTGCGTAAGAAAGTTATCTAAATTCAGAAAATCATCTCATTTTTTTGTAAGGTGCAATCATAAAGCTTGTTCATTTGGAATGTGCATGTTCATTGTGAATGACTTCTATTGTCAGACATAAATCACATTGGATTATTTCCACCCAATATAAGAGAAAAATAGGTATATTACATAAATGATCAAATTTAGATTTTGATTCTTCTCTGTTGTATGTCATAGTAGAGATGAGTTGCATTGAGGGGAAAGTGCTACACACTGACATGCAACTCATTTTATCGCAGACAGTCACAAGACAAAAGACCGCCAAAATCTGTCAAGATGACAGAAAAGTAAAAACTAGGAAAGGGAGAAGCAATAACAACAACACCACACATGTGTATATTCCATGCAAGCATACACACACACTCACACACACACACACACACACACACACACACACACTCACACACATACACACTCACACACACACACACACATACACACACACACACACACACACACACACACACACACATACACACCCTCTTATCACCACATGAGTTATGTTTGTCAAAGTGTAAGTGAGGTGATGTTTGAGAGAGTCTCCTGAGATGTATGAGTGAAATGTCAATGGTTAAGATGCCATGGAAGACTGTCATCGTCTGCCTGTGGGAAGCATTCAGACGTTTACCTTCACTCATGCATCTGGTGATTTGAAATGCTAATGCTCACCAAGAAAAAAAAAATGGAGCAACTGTGCTCTGTAGATGGTAAAAAACACAGAGAACATGTCAACACAGTGCCATGTATCAACGCTGAACTCATCAACAGGAATTTAGGCAACAACAACAGCACACAAGGCAAACCAATTCCAGACCAGAAAAGTGCAGTTGAAGATCTAAATACCCAACAAATTGGTGTGGAGAGTCGCTGTGCTGTTGAAACGGTGATGGTTACAAGGCGAGTGTTAGCTGGTCATTGATGCAATGGACAATCCGGTTCATTGACGTAAGATTGTCTATGTGTGATGTGATGGTAAATATGTTATGAATTATCTGACAACAAAAATTTGGATGGAATATTTTGAAATAAAAGAATTGTATCGAATATTGGATTTGTTTTTACTTTGGGCTGAAATTCTTTATGGATGTGGCTGGTGTTTTCTCCCATTGTTGGGCCTGCCAAGTCGCATGGATGTTTGTCTGGCTACTTTTATGTCTGTCTGTATATTGGTTACTTACTCTCTCTCCCTCTCTCTGTTTTGTTGTGTGTGTGTGTGTGTGTGTGTGTGTGTGCCCCTCGTACACACAAACAGAAACTCACACAGTTTACATTTTGGTATTGAAGATGACTTGACTCTTGATCTGTATGACTAACACAAGAAGTAGATCATGTCAGTACATTGCAAACTGAAACAAAAGCACACACACACACATGCATGCACGCACGCATGCACGCACACATACATACACGCACATGCGGCACACACACACACGGCATACTCACACACATACACATATGCACACACACACATGCACACACATAAATTGTATAAATATATTCCGTTTTTAAACCCTTGGTGGAGAGAATTCCACGGAAAGTAGTCTGTGGTGCACTCTGTTTGATGCCAAGGGCCACAGGGAGCACAGGCACAAATCAGCCGTGCCTCCCCGACAAGTCTGATCCAGCTGGGTGCAGGCAATATGAAGAGTTCTGTCTTCAAGATGGATTACAATGGTCCCCATAGGGTGCCAGCGAGCGGTTTTATATTTGTAATGTATTTCCCTGATTTTTCATTCTCATTTTCATTATCCCCCATCCACCCCACACAACCCCCTCTCCCCCCACCCCCCGCCATTTCTTTCTTTTCTCGAATCTTTGCCAAGTCATTGATGCAATGATGGAGGAATGAGGAATTGCTAGCCTGCACTTTATTTCTTCCACTACCAAACTGTTTAACATACAAATATATGTATATAAAGATATGTTTCTATAAAAAGCCATACAATAACAACAGCACAACGCACGGATGCATGGCTCAGTTTTATCATTTTATCATCAACAAGTTTTTGCTTTGTTTCAGAAGCTTCCTTAGGCTAGCAACTTTTTTTAGGGGGAGAGGGGCTGGGGGGAATGGGTTTTGTTTGTTTTTTAATCACACATTTTTTTTTGTTATAATAAAGGCTGATGTTTGCTCATAGAATCATATGTTTAACACAAATATACCAGCTTGAAACTGAAAGATTAAAAAAGAAATCCATGAGTTGCAAGAGAGCTAGCCGAACAAAAAAAATGTAGAAATAACTCTTGTTCCCAACCTTCACCATACAAGCCCCCAAAACCCCTTCCTCCCCTCACTTCTTTAAAATGCACACACATGTCCAAACGCACAAACACACACACACACACGTCCAAATGCACAAACGCGCGCACACACACACACACACACAACAGAACAGAAAAGGAGACGCCATTATTCACCCACCAGCACCCAAAATGTGCATATAATTATATGGGATGTACACTGGCTCACACACACATACACTGTATGAGCACATTATAAAATCTTTCACACATTCACAAATACATTATAAATCTTTCACAGGTACATTACAAATCTTTCACACATTCACAGGTACATTACAAATCTTTCACACATTGACATTTGCATGGACTGACATAGCGTGTTTAGTCATTGATGACAGCAAATTATTTTTGAAACGGTAGTATTTGTAACAAAAGCAATCATTGAGAGAGAGGAAGATGGGTTGTGATAGAATGGCTTGCTTGCGGTAGCCACTTTTCCTTTCAAATAAGAGAGGTTTCATGATTTCTTTGGTCTGAATCCTATTTTGGATAAAGCTACCAATTAACTCCTCTACCTTTGTCAGAGTCCTGTGTGTTTTTTTAGAGAATTGAGCAGTTCTCTATCCCCCACACTGATCTCAAACCTATACTCAAGAGGAATGGAGCTCACAGAAGGATTTGAATAATTTCTTCTCAATCTGTCCAAAACCTTTCAGAGTTTTTACAATGTGCTGCTGGCGGATGTAAAGAAGAGACAGACTTTTGCCATTTGCTCACAGGCCCATTCCTCTTCTACCCACTCATTTCTTTCAAAAGATGAAGAAGCTGCATGATGTATTCCATGTGATGTACCTCTTACCATATAACATATGTTCCTATAAAGTGTTGGGACTTACATTATAAATCTTTGTAACACTTTATAACATGTAAACATTACATTATAAATCTTTTTGTAACACTTTATAACATGTAAACACTTTCACAGAAGATTCCATGAAAATCTTGTTCAGAAATGTGCCATCTGATATGTTTTGAGTTTGTGAAAGGGACGCTTTTTTATCTGATCCAAGATCTTACTGAAGAAAGATTTTAACAAAATTCTTGATATTTTTTATACAATCTGTCGTAATGAGTTGTGTGTGTATGTGATTTTTAATGAAGTGAAAGCATTGATACGGCTTTTTGTGGTTGGCCGGGCTACAAGCAACATGAACTGGGGGAAAGCACAGTTTTGTGGGGCACGAGGCATTGGACATCCATGTCCAAGGTCTGCTGGACTTGTCCTCGATGGTCATCGCTGGCTTTGTTGCCACGCCCACTTGCAGAGTGATCCAGGCTGTTGTGTTGTGCATGACCTCCCCAAAAAGCCGTGGAATCACTTCTTCAGCATTTCTCGAAGGTGCGTTGCGACATACAAGATACAAGAATATTATCTCAATTCTGAGAAATTACAATTACAATCGTGCTGCTGACTAACTATACATTAGTGACATAAATAAACATGAAAAACAATGAAAAATAAACAAGTAGGGTAACTCAACAACAATAAACATGCTACATCTCAAGAACCAGTCAGAATCATCTTGTTGGGGACTGATCGTTCGTCAAACAAAACCATACAGCTTCAAGACCCCTTTTCTCTATGTAAACTCTTTTATTCCCTGCTAAATCATCGTGACATGCTGTACATAGACAGACACTCCACCAAATCATCATGACATCCTGTACATAGACAGACACTTCACCAAATCATCATGACATGCTGTACATAGACAGACACTCCATCAAATCATCATGACATGCTGTACATAGACAGACACTCCATCAAATCATCATGACATGCTGTACATAGACACTCCACCAAATCATCATGACATGCTGTACATAGACAGACACTCCACCAAATCATCATGACATGCTGTACATAGACAGACACTCCATCAAATCATCATGACATGCTGTACATAGACACTCCACCAAATCATCATGACATGCTGTACATAGACAGACACTCCATCAAATCATCATGACATGCTGTACATAGACACTCCACCAAATCATCATGACATGCTGTACATAGACAGACACTCCACCAAATCATCATGACATGCTGTACATAGACAGACACTCTACCAAATCATCATGACATGCTGTACATAGACAGACACTCCACCAAATCATCACAACATGCTGTACATAGACAGACACTCCACCAAATCATCACAACATGCTGTACATAGACAGACACTCCACCAAATCATCATGACATGCTGTACATAGACACTCCACCAAATCATCATGACATGCTGTACATAGACAGACACTCCACCAAATCATCACAACATGCTGTACATAGACAGACACTCCACCAAATCATCACAACATGCTGTACATAGACAGACACTCCATCAAATCATCATGACATGCTGTACATAGACACTCCACCAAATCATCATGACATGCTGTACATAGACAGACACTCCACCAAATCATCATGACATGCTGTACATAGACAGACACTCCATCAAATCATCATGACATGCTGTACATAGACAGACACTCCATCAAATCATCATCACAACATGCTGTACATAGACAGACACTCTACCAAATCATCATGACATGCTGTACATAGACAGACACTCCACCAAATCATCACAACATGCTGTACAGAGACAGACACTCCACCAAATCATCACAACATGCTGTACATAGACAGACACTCCACCAAATCATCATGACATGCTGTACATAGACAGACACTCCACCACCAAATCATCATGACATGCTGTACATAGACAGACACTCCATCAAATCATCATAACATGCTGTACATTGACACTCCACCAAATCATCATAACATGCTGTACATAGACAGACACTCCACCAAATCATCATAACATGCTGTACATAGACAGACACTCCACCAAATCATCATGACATGCTGTACATAGACACTCCACCAAATCATCATGACATGCTGTACATAGACAGACACTTCACCAAATCATCATGACATGCTGTACATAGACAGACACTCCACCAAATCATCATAACATGCTGTACATAGACAGACACTCCACCAAATCATCATGACATGCTGTACATAGACAGACACTTCACCAAATCATCATGACATGCTGTACATAGACAGACACTCCACCAAATCATCATGACATGCTGTACATAGACAGACACTTCACCAAATCATCATGACATGCTGTACATTGACACTCCACCAAATCATCGTGACATGCTGTACATAGACAGACACTCCACCAAATCAATCATCATAACATGCTGTACATAGACAGACACTACACCAATCATCATAACAACATGCTGTACATAGACAGACACTCCACCAAATCATCATGACATGCTGTACATTGACACTCCACCAAATCATCATGACATGCTGTACATAGACAGACACTCCACCAAATCATTTCTTGGCAGGTATTTAGTCAGCCAAGTTGTCTTGACAAGAGATTTTCACACACACACACGCACGCACGCACGCATGCACGCACACGCACGCACGCACGCACGCACGCATGCACACACGCATGCACACACACGCATGCACGCACACACACTCGCACACACACACACACACACGCATGCACACACACACGCATGCACGCACGCATGCACACAAGCATGCACACACACACGCACACGCAAGCACACACACTCGCACGCACGCACACACATGCACACACACACACACACACACATACACACACGCACGTGCGCATGCACACACACATACTACTCACACACACAGGGTGTCTCTGAATGCTATAGTGGCCAGCTTTGTAGTTATGTTCCAATGTTCCCATGTTCTTTTTCCTGTGAGCACATCCACTTTGTGGGCCTTCTTCAATCTTCACCCAAGTCCTATTCATCTAGGAGTTAGCTTCACTTGGGGGCCTTAAGTTGTGTGTCTGGCACTTTGCATCACGAGAGCCTGTGGCCTGCTGTACACTGATTCCTCCTCCGTCTGAACCAGTACCGCCCCTGCCATTCTGGTTTCAGTCACTGGTTGAACCGGTGCGGTGGGCCCACGATTGCCGGCTGTTCATCATTCATCAGGATCTTCATGCAGACCATGTTTCACACGATGGAGAAGTGTATCACCATAACACCAGGACCATACCCGACTGGAACAGCCTTCATGCTGAGGTTGCCCTCGGCCCCACCCCGGAGGGCTTCAAATCCCTAATCTGATCCCCCCCCCCCCCCCCCCCCTCCCCCTGTCCCCCACACCACCACTAATCCCCCCCCCCCCCCCCCTGGCCTGGCCCAGCAAACACTATCTCAGGCAACTTCAGCTTCGTGCAACCCCTATAGTCTACAGAACACATTATATATAGTAGCATAATGGACCCATCTTGACAAATATGACTTCTTAAATAACACCCAGCATGGTTTTAGACAGCGAAGGAGTTGTGAGACTCAACTTATAACAACTCTCAATAACTTTTAATAACTGTCTTAACAACAGACAGCAGATAGATGCAATTTTATTAGACTTTTCTAAAACCTTTGATAAGGTTGACCATGAGGCCTGCTGCTTAAATTAGAACACATCGGCATTGGCGGTTCTTTGCTAAAATGGTCTAGATCATTCCTCGTTGGGAGAATGCAGAAAGTTGTTGCGGAAGGGTCGTCATCCCATTTTAAACCAGTCTTGTCAGGTGTACCACAGGGAACTGTTCTGGGGCCCTTGTTTTTCTTAATTTATATAAATGACATAAGTAGAAATCTCTCTTCTGGAACTACTATAAGGATTTTTGCAGATGACAGCTTAGTATATAGAACAATCAGAAGCAAGAATGATACACGCATTCTACAAGAAGATATAAATGGTTTACAGGAGTGGGAAAGAACTTGGAAAATAGAATTTCATCCCCAGAAGTGCCAAGTGTTGCATATATGTAATAAATGCTCACCAACTAGATCAGAATATTCTATTCATAATACTATTCTTAAAGAAACCAATGCTGCAAAATATTTAGGTGTGATTATAGATAGTCACCTCAAATGGAAAGAACACTACAATTTAGTACGTAAGAAAGCAAATAACATCTTAGCTTTCTTATTCAGGAATATCAACGAGTGCCCCATAAAGGTTAAAGACGACTGTTACAAAACACTGGTTAGACCAGTACTGGAATATGGTTGCTCAGTCTGGGATCCTTACCATCTAAAGGACATTGATAACCTCGAAAAGATTCAAGAGAGAGCACAGTTCGTAACAGGGAACCATATCAGAGAGAAAGGGAATACTAGGAAGAACATGAGGAAATTAGAATGGAAAACCTTAGAAGAGAGAAGAGCTTTTATTAAACTTAATATCTTCTTCAAAGGCAGAGCTAAACTAATTGGGCCAATGGAACAACTAGTATTGAATAAAAGTAGCACCAGGAGTGGCGGTCAATCTTATGCAATACCTGCATCATATATTGACAGCCACTTAATTCATTTTATCCTAGTTCTGTACGGCTGTGGAACTCACTGCCAGGTGCCATCAAGATTGCCACAAATGCAGTCTCATTTAAAAACCAAACTGATACGACAATCTTGAGATCTGCATATTGACTGACTTTTCTATTTTAACTCCCCAGATATTTTATGGTTACCTAGGCCTGAATCTGGCCATTGCTTTTAACGTTTTGAATATCGTGTGCGACCCCTTGTTGCCAAATTTTGCTCCAGGGCCAACAGGCTGAGTTGCACTTTATTTTATTTTATTTTACTTTTTACATGCGCGCTGGTGACCTACTCGTTTTTGAGTGGACCAGTCTTTTAGAGAAGAAATCTTCAAAATGATGAAGGAGGTAGTCAAGGGAAAGGTGAAGAAGAGAACGCCTCCTATTCGGCATTTGGTGTTATGTTTTCAGAGTCTCCTGTGGATTCTCAGTCACCACAGGATTCTCTCAGTCAGTCACCACAGGATTCTCAGTCACCACAGGATTCTCAGTCACCAGTTAAGTGGGTTCGGTTGGCGTCCGCCGGTGACAGATTTCTTCTTCCCTCTCCCTTTTGGGAGAATCATGATGGGAGGCATCTCACGATTTTGCAACAGAAGCAAGAGACTAAGAAACTTTACGCGAGCGAGCCAGTCTACAGAACCCGATACGACCACGTACTAGTTCCCTAATTCATCCTTATACCTTGGCCACTTAGCAAAGTATTAGGATAGGTGTTAGTAATATGATGTTCTGTTTTTTACTGAAGCTACAGAACAGATAATTTATAGTCCCCACAAAGCCGCGGTTCTGTTTCGGAAAATTTGCTTACGTTATTATGGGTACATACAACTAGCAATTTGTCTACTGCTGCATGTCTTTTCACAGTTAGGCAGTGGAGAACTTCCGATCTGTGTTGTCGGTACGATATGGGTTGATAGGCCACAAGTAAACGCAAAGGTTATGCCCATTTTAGCAACTGACGGGCTCGACTGCATCAATTTCCGCTCCAGTGTCGAGTATTTCCTTCTAAACGTTTTTATGGACAGGGGATTGCTGTATTTTTTTGAAGATTTTTGCAGGATTTTATGCAGGAGATTTTTTTTTTTTTTTTTTTTCTCTTAGATTCATTCATTTATTGTTTACATTGGTTTGGTTGTATGTAATCACGTACAATTTCATTCTGATTCGTTGCAAGTCACGAAGGTGGACGTTCGATGTGGAATGAATACAACTCCCATTACCAGGACAGCTTTTCAATGAAGATTTTTTAGGATACAGTAACGGTTAAAGATTCAAATAAGGATTAGGGTTGTATTTCGCTAGGGTCTGGGTTTTGGTCTAATTTGTGTGAGGTCGCACATTTTCGGACTTAGAATTCTGAGTTTTCCTATAAAATGTTGTTGGCATGATTACGCCTGTAGCTGCGCAAGGTGTGTGTTCGGTGAAAGAAAAACTCGTGGAGAGCGTGGCAGCTGAGAGTCCTCAGAAGAGAAGCCCCCCTTCAAACAAGTGTTTCGGCCCTTATCTCCTGACACTCTAGGGGGGTGGGCCACACCCGGTTCATGACTCCGGATGTTCCTCTGCTGCCCCCTTTTTTTTTCCCATCTTGGGACGAGCCATGGCTGGGATTCGAACCCTTGCCCCTCTGGACATGCTCATTTTCCACTTAATGACTCGCGCACTAACCACTGAGCCACTGTCACGCCTGTAGTAGTGCAAGTTGTGCGTTCGGTGACTTTCTAAGGGGAAGAACTCTAATTCATTTGTGGCTTGTTCACTGTTCCGGTACTATGGCTGCGCGCATGAGATGACGGCTGGCTCTTCTTGATAACTGGCTCCTCTTGATATTTGTTGACTCTCTCCGTCGTTTTTGTTCCTAGCCTTCGACCAAAATGACGGATTACGAAGAAGAGCAAAGAAACGAGATTGAAGCTCTCGAAGCAATATACCCAGAGGAAATTGAAAGTAAGATTAGAATAGCACATGGTTTTATTTTATTTATTTATTTTTTTTAACACACATTTGCTCTGGTACATTAGAATTTAGACTAGTTAACACATTGGCAGACCACTTTCAGGCTCTGGTTCTGCCTGTTAATGGCCACAATTGAAGCTTTGATTATCATGCCGAAGTTAGAAGATGCCCATGTTAAGCATAATATGAAGAACTTGGAGACTGTTCAGTGTCAAGGCAAGCCACGAGTTGGGTGTACCAGAATTTCATTTGTTACGTAGGAAAATGAATGAATGACACAGCTTGTAGTGGCTTTCACTGCTCAACACAAACTTTTGCCAGTTTTGCAAGAGTGCTCCATAACCCAAATCAAGGCAAACACTGAGCCGGCTGTACCAGCTCCCAGTCCCACCTATACCTGTTCTCTCATGAATTCATGCATTATACACCTCCAGAAATTCTATCTTTTTTTCCTCACACAGTTGTTGAATGGAATGTGCTCCCAGAGGAGGCAGTATCTGTGGAGTCATTCCAACATGAAGTCTGAAAAACAACTCTCCTTCCATCCCTTCAACTCCCAAATATTGTTTTCTCTTATTTGGTTGAGTGATGTGCTTTGAGGGCCAGGAAATGGCTTTAGGTGATGTGTGGGGCTGTGCTGGCTCCATTCATACACGGCCTGAAACTAAAGGACCTATGGCTTGCCAGCAGCTTCACATGTGGCAGGACTTTGTGGCTTTTTGTTTATTTTATTGCTCATTTTGTTTTGTTTCATTTTCTGCCCCCCCCCCCCCCCCCCCCCCCCCCTCATGTGTGGAGCAGTCTTTGTCATGCCAAAGATGTTCGTGTGAAGAAAGAAGAAGGAGAGGGTTGCTAATTGGATTCAACTTTAATTTAATGTGTTTTCAGTTACTGTGAAATGTGATGGCTCACAATAGTCACATTTCATATCATCTGCATGGAGAAACAATGCTTCAAACCAGAGTAGCCTGAATTGCTTAATAAGCCCATCTTTTTTTAAGGTACCAGTGACATTTGGGTGTTTGCGTTTTTTTTTGTTTTTTTTTTTTAATCCCCAAACAGGAAATTAACTGAAGGTAATTAATGCCGAAGGTGACTAAACATACTTCCTATGTGCTTGCATGCCTCCTGCAAGTGCACATGTGCACACACGCACATGCACACGCGCACACACACACACACACAGACAAACACACACACACACACACACACACACACACACACGGTACACACATACACACACACACATGTATGTACACAGAGGCACACACACAGTCTCTCTCTCCCTTTCTCTGTCACTCTTTCTCTTTCTCTCTTTCATAAAACACACACTTATTTTTTTGTGATGTGCACATTCTACTAGTAGATTTCTAGGGGTCAAGAATTAGCTCTGGCAAGTGAGAAGACTAGCAGCGGTGACAGCTTGCTACAAAATCAAACACTATAGAAAGAATGTTGACTTTAAGAGCAGTTTCGAAGTAGTGATTCAACATGTAACATGTATTTTTAAGATTTCACAGTGTGTTACAGCAGATGAAAATAGGGTTTACGATAGATAAACTACAAAGAATTTAACATTTTAGGAGCTGGAGGTTTATGCCACTGATGTTGGATTTAACCAAAGTAAAAATCTGTGAAAAATCCCAGAAGGCACTGAGTGAATTTAGAGCCAGAGGCACACTGCTGACTGACTGCTGTTAAATCTAGCAGCCTACTCTGATATCAAGATCCGCTGGATTATATTCCAGCAGCCAGCCTGCAACTGTGCAAGCTAATTCAATGAGTGAAATTGATCAATTTCATTTTTTTTTATTTATTGTAAAAGTCAAAAAAATTTATTTGATTTTCTGATGACTGTACATGATAATGACTATGCATCTACCAGTGCTGCAATCATCTCCCATGTTAGGTGACTGTGAATTGTTAATAGTACTCTTGGCATGGACCAGGAAGAGGAGAACTTTTCCTGCCAAAAAAAAAGGATTATCTGTGCAACATTTCAGAACAGTGCTCATAGTATTGAATCTGATGATGGAAATAAAGAAATGTTCACCATTGCACAGTCCAGAATGATGGTGTGAAGATAAGGGTTAAAATCGAATTGGAATTTTTAAGAAACTGAAAATATCTGCATATATCCGATCTGTCATGGAGCTAGAGTGGGTTGTTGAATTTAACAGTGTATTGCTTTCTGGCAGCAAATTCTCCCCTAGGGTCCTTGGGACTGCTGTGCTGCACAGCATGGAATCTGCAGTGAAAACTAAATGGATGTTAGGCAACTGCGTTTTGTGGGAACAAAGCACCTTCTTGGGCATTGCTGCAAATTTGTTGGAGACTTAGTTCATCATGGTGTGACAAGTGTTTCTCTCTGCTTTTAGACTGAACTAAAGATTTCTATATGGAATGGTGATAATCACATCATCCCATTCAGTTTGGGCATCATCTATGTAATCAAATTGCCTAATGCATTCTGAAATTTTAGACTAAGGTACATACATCAAAATTTACCTTCACATATGTCTGTTATTGTATTAATGTCACATGTGTTCATTCTAATAGGCTGTTGCAAGAGCTAGACACTGCACCTAAATTTATCAGTAATGTTTAAGTTCTGTTCAAAATAAACTGTTCTCAGCAAAATACAAAAGACTGCATTTTGTCATCATCTATCTTTTGCATGTGTCATCAGTACTTAATTTTAACAAAGTTATTTCAAGGGGTACACAGTGATGCATGCATGCACACCCTCACAATAATGCACATGCACACATGCACAGACACACACACACACACATACACGCACACACACACACACACACACACACACACACACACACACACACACACACACACACACACAGTGTCACACACACACACACACACACACACACACACACACACACACACACACACACACACACACACTCATTGGTGAAGGAAGAAGCAGTTATGTTCAGTTTCATGAAGCAAGAAGCTTGTTAACCATAGGTCCCGCCTAGAAGTTAGGAATTCATTCTTTTCTGAAAGAGTGGTGTCGGCTTGGAACAGCCTACCAGAATCAGTTGTGTCCGCACCCAGCATGACTGCATTTAAAAAGTCTTGACGCCCACTGGGCCAGCCACCCAGCACTGTACAACCCGACCTGCTGTCAATAGATCTTGCAAGTGCAAGCAGCTGTAGACAGGGACAACACATCGATCGGTGAACTGACCTGTAACCATGGGTCTCAAACACCGACAACATCAAGTATCAAGTATGAAATGACACATTTTGTTATCAGGCTGTAACGCCGTCAGTGAATCACCATTTGCTAAGGCATGAAGTTGAAAAACAAAACAAAACAAAAAAAAAAGTACGTCCCAACACCATGCCCCCAATGTGAATGGTAAGGTGTATAACAAGAACATTGGAAACCAATTAATAAAGGTAGAAGTCCCATTGCCTGATGGGTGCAGGAGCAGTGAAAATGATAGTTTTTGTACCTGTAGATTTCAGCATAGGCTGCTGTGTGTTCTTTTGTCAGCATCTGTTGATCTGAATCCAGGATACCAAAAATTTATTTTTTCCTGTGAATCTGTGTGACGATTGCCTGAAATTTGTTACTTGGTATTGTACTGGTAACTTTGGATTTCATTTACTGGATATAAGATGATCAGTCTGTGGACTGGTTGTTTGGTGTCAGTCTTACAAGGTAGCTCTTCATGTTTTCACGGTGAAAGTGGATTCCTGGATTTAAATTTTAAGTCATACAAGATAGTCCTATCTGTGTTTTCACTGTAAAGGTAGATTCCTTTGTTTCAGTCATATGGTAGTACTCACCATATTTTCACATTGTTGCTTTGTTTCAGTCATATGGTAATGCCTATCATGTTTTCACTGTAAAAGTGGTTCCTTTGTTTCAGTCTTACAAGATAGTCCCCACCATGTTTTCACTGTGACTGTGAAAGCGGTTCCTTTGTTTCAGTCTTACAAGATAGTCCCACACCATGTTTTCACTGTGAAAGTGGCATCACAAGACTCGGAAGATGGCCAATATCAAGACACCAGCGATGATACTCCTACAAAAGGTACCTTTTGTTGTGTCATCTCAGAAAAGCATAAATTGTGGATGCAAAAACAAAATTCTTGTGACCTGACTGTATGTGTTTGTGCTTACATAATTGGCACTGTTTGTAAGCAATGAGGAAGTAAAGAATTCGTATACCCATAATCTATATAGAAATGTTTGAACATGTCATTTTATTCATGTTGTTTTGTTTTGTGCATTCATTTGTGTTCCCTTACGTCCAGTACTTGGTTTGTTCTCATACGGTGTTCAACTCCTTTCTACTGTACATTCATGTGCATCATTCACTTATGGAAGGGTTTACTGTGGAATTGGCTGGGACCTTCATTCCATTTAAGTTGCTGTGGGATCAGTACTACGATGTCACTCACTGAATTCACATTTTAGTGAGCATGTTAAGAAATAGCTGCCAAGTTAGTGGACCATCACACCGGATTAATCAGCTGGCTGCGATCACACCGGATTAATCTGTTGGCTGTGTGTTGCAGTGAGTTTATACATCCCCACAATTCGAATATACACACACAAAAGCATACAACTGCTTGGCTGTTGCCTTGGGGAACTCCTGTTCTGGTGAATTGTTGAAAGGCTGGAGTCTGACGAGGGTTTATAGGTCACGGTCCAACAGTGAAAATCAGGCATCATAATTGTGATCTAGGTTTCTTTGTTTTTGTTTTGTTTTTGTGTTTTGTTTTTTTTGGACTGGAAATAATGGAAGTGTTGTTTAAAGAAAAATGTAGAAAAGTCGTGCAGGTAGCCCAGATTTGAACTCAGGTTCTTATTGAGTACTGTGACTGAGCTGTAAAGCAACATTAGTGATGAATTGTGACAGATTCTGAGCTGTACAGCAACATCAGTGATGAATTGTGACAGATTCTGAGCTGTACAGCAACATCAGTGATGTATTGTGACAGATTCTGAGCTGTACAGCAACATCAGTGATGAATTGTGACGGATTCTGAGCTGTACAGCAACATCAGTGATGAATTGTGACGGATTCTGAGCTGTACAGCAACATCAGTGATGAATTGTGACAGATTCTAAGCTGTACAGCAACATCAATGATGAATTGTGACAGATTCTGAGCTGTACAGCAACATCAGTGATGAATTGTGACAGATTCTGAGCTGTACAGCAACATCAGTGATGAATTGTGACAGATTCTGAGCTGTACAGCAACATCAGTGATGAATTGTGACAGATTCTGAGCTGTACAACAACATTAGTAATGAGTTGTGACAGATTCAGTGTTTCAGTATGTAGCCAGTCAGATGACCTGTTAGTGCTGGTGACTTCATGTTGTCATTGTTCCTTCATCATGACCTGCAGTTTTAGAGGGCTGATTTTGTTTAGGACTCTGTGAGTATAACCTCAGACATGCAGCGATTGTGCATGCATCCATTGATGTCATCCGCACAACCTCATGCTGGTGGGTAATTATGAAAGTCAGAGTGCCATCGACACACAACAAACCCTCGAGCACATTTTCTCTGGCACTGTATCCATTAGAAAATAATGAGCAGTGTTGAAAGCAAGATGAAAAAAACACAATTAGATAATTAGACAATGTTAGAAAGTATGTGAGCTGCTATGGTGCAGTAGTCAGGATAGCAGATTGTGGGTTGGGAGGTCATGGGTTTGATTTCCCTTCAGAGCCATTGACATGTGTCCAGTGTGTCCAGTGTGCTGCAGTGGGGGGTGCCAGTAGTAACATGTGTCCAGTGTGCTGCAGTGGGGTGCCCCCAGTAACATGTGTCCAATGTGCTGCAGTGGGGTGCCCAGTAAAATGTGTCCAATGTGCTGCAGTGGGGTGCCCAGTAACATGTGTCCAGTGTGCTGCAGTGGGGTGCCCAGTAACATGTGTCCAATGTGTTGCAGTGGGGTACTCAGTAACATGTGTCCAATGTGTTGCAGTGGGGTGCCCAGTAACGTGTGCAATGTGTTGCAGTGGGGTGCCCAGTAATATCATTACATGTGTCCGATGTGTTGCAGTGGGGTGCCCAGTAACATGTGTCCAATGTGTTGCAGTGGGGTGCCCAGTAACATGTGTCCAATGTGCTGCAGTGGGGTGCCCAGTAACATGTGTCCAGTGTGTTGCAGTGGGGTGCCCAGTAACATGTGTCCAGTGTGTTGCAGTGGGGTGCCCAGTAACATGTGTCCAATGTGTTGCAGTGGGGTGCAGCGTGCAGTTCACCTACACCTCCACCTACCCTGACGAACCCCCACTGATGGAGTTGGCCACCACAGACAGTTTAGAGGACGACCAGATCGACATGATCCTGGAGTTCTTGAAGGAGGAGGTGAGTACTTACTGATGCAGGCTTCTCATCAGGTAGAATGAAGAGTTTAGAGGATGACCAGATCGACATGATCTTGGAGATGCAGGGCTTCTCGTCAGGTAGATTGAAGAGTTTAGAGGATGACAGATCGACATGATCCTGGAGTTCCTGAAGGAGGGGGTGAGTCCTTAATGATGCAGGCCTTCTCATCATTAGAGTGAAGAGTTTTAACCCCCACTCCGTCCTGTCATCCCTCATCCCCACCAGCCCCCCCCCCCCCCCCCCCTTCCCCCTCCTCACACTACCTACTCCAGCTGCTGCCAGCAAAATTTTCGGAGACCTTCACACTTAAACGACTGTCATTTGAAGAAAAAAAAAAAAAAGGGGGGGGTGGGGGGGGGGGGGGGGTGGCGAGAGAAAAAAAGCACCCCAAACAACGTTTTGTCTGAATATACAAAAGCATTTTGATAATCACACACCATTTCACTGCCAGTGCTTAGGATATAATTCTGCAAGCTCCTTGTCAGCTGAATGTTTCAGCTATTCCTGACATTGAAAAAGTCAGGAAGTTTCTAACCCTGTTGTGACCGTCATCTCCTGCACTCTTCAGTACTATAACCAGGACTCAGGAAGGTTTTTTTTTTTTAATTCATTTTTTGTTTTTTACTAGCCAGCCAGGCAAGATGATCAAAATTTTCACCAGCCTGTCAAAGCTTTTAATAGCCTGCAATTAGAAATATGTCACCACCACATTTTTTTTTTTTTTTTTTTTTTTTTGTACTTTTTTTTTTTTTTTTTTTTTACAAATGGAATGGATGCATTGTAGGTAAAAGCAAACCAAGTTCAACAGGTTATTTGGAAATTCTGGTCAAACAGTTCGTTTTCACACTGCTTGGTGTTGAAGATAGAAAGATGACAGTCATTTTCTTCAATGCGGAGTGACAGTGCCCTGTTGCAAGAGTCCGTTTCATGCCATTTAATCATTCCCCCCCCCCCACTCCCTTCCCCCTCTCTGTCCAGGTTTGCCGACTGTTTTGAAAACTGGTTTTTTTTTTTTTTTAAAAATTTTTTTGTTGTTGTAATGATTCAAGAGATGTTTTCATATCATTAAACTGGAGTGAAGACTTCAGTGGTACAGTGATAAATATGATGACGACTTAGCAGCTGACTCACAAATGGCCTGTTAGTATCAGCTAGAGGCTGTTGTCTACAGACGATGTCTGTAGAGCCAGCAGGATTATCCTAAGTATCACTTTTGAGTGCAGCAAATGGGAATGACGAAATTGGCTGCATTTTCAGATTAAAATTTAAAGCACTAATTAAAAAAAAGAAGAAATTCATGTAAATGACTAGTGGTGCAGGCAGCAAGTTGTCAGGTTGCCTGAGAGGCTTTGAAATGTTGAAATGCACCTTGGTTTTGGGTGATAGGGGGACTGACTTTGTCCAGCCCTGCTAACACATGCTGTCAGAATCTGCGGCTCCACTACAGCAAGGGGTGGGTGATGATGCCCTCTGAAGATACACATGCTGTCTGCCCCACTACAGCAAGGAGTGGGGTGACTGCCCTCTGAAGATACACAGGCTGTCTGCCCCACTACAGTAAGGAGTGGGGTGACTGCCCTCTGAAGATACACATGCTGTCTGCCCCACTACAGCAAGGGGTGGGGTGACTGCCCTCTGAAGATACACATGCTGTCTACTCCACTACAGCAAGGGGTGGGGTGACTGCCCTCTGAAGATACACATGCTGTCTACTCCACTACAGCAAGGGGTGGGGGTGACTGCCCTCTGAAGATACACATGCTGTCTGCCCCACTACAGCAAGGAGTGGGGTGGGGTGACTGCCCTCTGAAGATACACAGGCTGTCTGCTCCTCTACAGCAAGGAGTGGGGTGACTGCCCACTGTACGTACACATGCTGTCTGCCCACTACAGCAAGGAGTGGGGTGACTGCCCTCTGAAGATACACATGCTGTCTGCTCCTCTACAGCAAGGGGTGGGGTGACTGCCCTCTGAAGATACACATGCTGTCTGCCCCACTACAGCAGGGAGTGGGGTGGCTGCCCACTGTATGTACACATGCTGTCTGCTGCACTACAGCAAGGAGTGGGGTGACTGCCCACTGTACACACACATGCTGTCTGCTCCACTACAGCAAGGAGTGGGGTGACTGCCCTCTGAAGATACACATGCTGTCTGCTCCTACAGCAAGGAGTAGGGTGACTGCCCACTGTATGTACACATGCTGTCTGCTGCACTACACCAAGGAGTGGGGTGACTGCCCAATGTACATACACATGCTGTCTGCTCCACTACAGGAGGGAGTGGGGTGACTGCCCACTGTACGTACACATGCTGTCTGCTCCACTACAGGTGGGAGCGGGGTGACTGCCCACTGTATGTACACATGCTGTCTGCTTCACTACAGCAGTGATCCCAGGAGTGGGGTGACTGTCCACTGTACGTACACATGCTGTTTGCTCCACTGCAGCAAGGAGCGGGGTGACTGCCCACTGTACGTACACATGCTTTCTGCCCCACTACAGCATTGAGTGGGGTGACTGCCCATTGTACATACACATGCTGTCTGCTCCACTACAGCAAGGAGTGGGGTGACTGCCCACTGTACGTACACATGCTTTCTGCCCCACTACAGCATTGAGTGGGGTGACTGCCCATTGTACGTACACATGCTTTCTGCCCCACTACAGCATTGAGTGGGGTGACTGCCCACTGTACGTACACATGCTGTCTGCTCCACTACAGCAGGGAGTGGGGTGACTGCCCACTGTACGTACACATGCCGTTGGAGTTCAAGAGCCAAGATAAAAAACCACCTCTGTCGGCAGCTTTTCAGATGATTCTTAATCTGATTCCGACTCAAAATCAGAAAACATTTATTGAATCATCTTGATGTTGACTCTTGTATTGAGTCAACTTTGAGAATATGCATAGCAGTGAGTAGTGATCTGATTTGCATTCCATTTACTGTTTGAAAAGGCATTACTGATGTCCCAGAGTTGATGAAAGTAATATGATTTTTGGTATGTGGAAAATATGGAGAGAGGGTATGACGGTGGTGGTGATAGTGATGGTAGTGGTGGTGGTGGCATCAGTGTTGGAAAGGAATGAACACAGTCGTCTTGAATACAGCAAATGATTTGCACACAGTTTTGTGTCTAACCTTCTCAGTTCTTGCAGGCCTGATGTGTGTCATGATTAGCTGAGCTACAAACCACATGAACTGATGTACTATAAAACGCGCTACTTGATTCACAATAAATGCCAGCAAGCAGAGTGGAAGGACTATTTTCATGATGATATCAACATTGATCAGCTCAAGCAGACTGTCCAGAATGAAGCTGTATTCAGTCAGAAGCCCAGTTTCCCTCTGCCTTCCTGAATGTTGCTTCCCTGCAGAGTGTTGACGGCCATGATGTGGTGCCTTCATGTTGCAGGCAGAGAGGAACCTGGGCATGGTGATGGTGTTCACCATCATCTCGGCGCTGCAGGAGAAGCTGACGGTGCTGGTGGAGGACATGAGGAAGCAGGCAGAGGAGAGACGGGTACAGAAAGCCAAGGAGGAAGAAGAGGCAGCACATGTTAGTTTTCTTGTTTTGGTTTGGGTTTTTTTTTTTTTTTTTGAAAGTCTAAAGATGTTCATGATAAATTCAGTATTACAAGAAAATAAGTAGCTCTGTTTCTGGTTGAGGAAGTATGAATAGAAATCGGTGAAGAAAAGTTGTAAAATCATACCATTTTCATTTTTTGTTTACTTGATTTAAATTGATTTATTTATGTTGGGGTGGTGTGGGTGGAGGATGGTGTTCATTACTTCAGAGTGATAAGAAAATCTGATCCTCTCTATATGTGTGTCTTTGGCATGAATAATGATTAAAACAATTGAGCTTTCATTTTATGTAAAAGATGGGGGTGACAATGTATTCGTCTGAGCAAGCTTCAACTTTCAAGTGTAAGGTCAGTTTGTTTTGATGAAACTACTCTTCAGCTGCCTCTCCCAACTTGGAAAGAGAGCAAGTGCGTGTACAGACACAGTGCATATGAACACAGAATATCGAAAATGTCAGCACCACTAAATACCTTGGTGTCAACATCCAGAACAATATGCAGTGGGAATCTCACATTGACTCCATCACAAAGAAAGCTAGCAAGACCTTAGGCTTTGTCCGCGCAACCTCAAGATCGGCAACAAGAAAACAAAGGAAACTGCATATAAAGTCCTTGTTCACCCACTTCTTGAGTACGCAGCCACCGTTTGGGATCCCCTACACTGCAAACGAGATTGAGGCCCTCGAGAAGATCCAACGAAGAGAAGCAAGATGGGTGTCAAATCGCCACCGCCAAACATCATGTGTCGACTCCATCCTTGACTATCTTAATTGGCCTTCCCTACAACAGCGTCATAAGAAAGCCCCGCTTGGAGATGTTTTTATAAAATTCCATCATGGACTCATCTCCCATGAACTCCATGTACCTGCCCAAAACCATCTGACAGCAGGCTGAGCTCTAGGATCAACAACGACCTGAGCTACAACATTCCCACATGCACGACGCGGTACGCAGATGACATTCTTTCCGAGGACCATACCAGAATGGAACACGTTGCCTCAGGAGGTTGTGACAGCTGAGTCACTGGACTGTTTCAAGTCCAGGCTGGCCTCCATCTGTAGAACAACCATCCCTGCCACCCTCAACACTCCCCCCCCCCCCCCCCCCCCCCCCCCCCTCCTCCTGACCACTATTCCCTAAAATCCTCCCTCCCCCCTGTTCTTTTTTTTTTTCTTTCTTTCTTTCTTTCCAAATCCTCACAACAGCGCAAATCAGCAATGAAAGAATGTCTTAATGCATGTAGCCATTTAAATATACTAATGGTACTAAATATACTAATGGTACTAATACTAAATATACTAATGCTGCCACAGCGTAGTGGTTAGTGTTGCAGATACCCTGCTGGGCGATCATGGGTTTGATTCCCATCAGAGCCATTTACTTGTGAGAGTTTTCCGCCCTGACTGGCTCCTATCTAGAGCTGAGTTTGCTAGATGGGTTTAATTCAGAAGACTGGATGTATGCAGTCAAGTTTCATTCACTAACAGGATGCATCTCTGAGAATGTGGCTCAGATTGCATGACTGACACTGAAAGTATCTCTGTCTCTTGCACTTGATTGACACTGAATGCATTATGACAGTAAGCATAGAGTACAGCCTTGGTACACCATCTTAGACAGGAATGGAACTGCAAGACATCATCTACACCATCCTCAACCTTACTGGTGAGCATTGAAAAAAAAGTCTCCTGTTCTGAGGCCTTTCATGCCCTGCAGTCATGATGGCCTCAGCTCTATTTCCTCTTCACATCTGTACTCTTTTGGAGTTCGTGTTAAGGCTGCAGTATCAGCAGGTTCATGAGAGTGTTAGTGTGTGTGTTGAGGCTGGCAGTATCAGCAGGTTCATGAGGAGTGTCACTGTGTGTGTTGAGGCTGGCAGTATCAGCAGGTTCATGAGGAGTGTCACTGTGTGTGTTGAGGCTGGCAGTATCAGCAGGTTCATGAGGAGTGTCACTGTGTGTGTTGAGGCTGGCAGTATCAGCAGGTTCATGAGGAGTGTCACTGTGTGTGTTGAGGCTGGCAGTATCAGCAGGTTCATGGGAGCCTCACTGTGTGTGTTGAGGCTGGCAGTATCAGCAGGTTCATGACGAGCCTCACTGTGTGTGTTGAGGCTGGCAGTATCAGCAGGTTCATGAGGAGTGTCACTGTGTGTGTTGAGGCTGGCAGTATCAGCAGGTTCATGAGGAGCATCACTGTGTGTGTTGAGGCTGGCAGTATCAGCAGGTTCATGAGGAGCGTCACTGTGTGTGTTGAGGCTGGCAGTATCAGCAGGTTCATGAGGAGCGTCACTGTGTGTGTTGAGGCTGGCAGTATCAGCAGGTTCATGAGGAGCCTCACTGTGTGTGTTGAGGCTGCAGTATCAGCAGGTTCATAACGAGCGTCACTGTGTGTGTTGAGGCTGGCAGTATCAGCAGGTTCATGAGGAGTGTCACTGTGTGTGTTGAGGCTGGCAGTATCAGCAGGTTCATGAGGAGCATCACTGTGTGTGTTGAGGCTGGCAGTATCAGCAGGTTCATGGGGAGCCTCACTGTGTGTTGAGGCTGGCAGTATCAGCAGGTTCATGGGGAGCCTCACTGTGTGTGTTGTTGAGGCTGGCAGTAGGCTGGCAGTATCAGCAGGTTCATGAGAGTGTCACTGTGTGTGTTGAGGCTGGCAGTATCAGCAGGTTCATGACGAGTGTCACTGTGTGTGTTGAGGCTGGCAGTATCAGCAGGTTCATGAGGAGTGTCACTGTGTGTGTTGAGGCTGGCAGTATCAGCAGGTTCATGAGGGCTGGCAGTATCAGTGTCACTGTGTGTGTTGAGGCTGGCAGTATCAGCAGGTTCATGAGGAGTGTCACTGTGTGTGTTGAGGCTGGCAGTATCAGCAGGTTCATGAGGAGTG